>JACBKR010000058.1:0-32837 GCA_014218235.1 Colocasia esculenta | reverse complement strand
GAAATAGTACTAGTAGTGTCAAGACATCTATCCAGTAGTGTTGACCTATCTATCTAGTAGTGTCAGTTAACACTATCTATCCAGTAGTGTCAACACTATCTATGCAGTACTAGTGTTGACCTATCCGTACTCATGTGTCAACACTATCTATATATCCAGTAGTACTGTCACCATTATCTATCCAATAGTGTTGACCGATTTATCCCTTATAGCGTCGACCTATCCCTTCATAGTATCGACCAATACCTTGTAGAGAGTTGACACTTTCCTTCAGAGTGTCAACACTCTCTTCTATTCAGGTTGACACACTCTGTTAATTTTCAAATCAACTTATAACTCATGTCTCCAGTGACTTAATTAGGTCGACACACCCATATTCTAGGTCGAATAAAAAGCTCTTTTTTTCTTCCAGAATATGGAGAACAATATGGACCTTTCTCAAAATTTTAAATAATTAATCTGAATTCTCAGGTCTACACACACAACGAACTCACACTTTAATCGTATGTGTTGTTATCTATCGAAATTAGGGCTGTAAATGTGTAACACCTTGATTTTGTTTATAAAAATACTTGGTCATTTGTGTATAATACATGATGACGTTCCAATTAGTTCGAATATTACGCACACCTCCATTACTAAAATAAAGCTCGGTAATAAACACACAAGAGGCCCATAAATTAATAACCTAAATAATTAAAATTATGTTGATGGAAAAGGATTAAAATAGAATTATATTATATTAAAGAAATATATGGAATTTTATATATGTATATATATATATCAATTATGGCACAATGATTACGTAAGGTAATCACTTCATCCTGCGTAACTTGGGTTACGTAAGAACTGTATTACGTGTTTAACCCAGGTGAAATCCTTTCGAAGATTTCATCGCCATTGTTCGTTGCAATCTCGCATGCGGATAAACCCCACCTTTAAACCCCGCCAATGATCCTTATCTTATCCTCCCGCACATGCTGCTGCTGCTATGCTTTGCTACTCCTACAACTGCTTTACTGTTACTACTGCTTTACTGCTGCTACTGCTTTGCTGTTGGTGATGCTATGCTTAGGACTGTTCATTTCTCGGTCCAACCCGATAAACCGAACCGAACTGAACCAAACCGTTTGGTTCGGTTCGGTTCAACTAACTAAAGTTCGGGTCAATGAACCGAATCAAACCGGTTTAATGGTAAATAGTTCGGTTCGATTTTTTCTTCCTTAAAATTGAGCCGAACCGATTGAACCGAAACAACCCTAAAAAGCCCTAATCTGGTCACGCAGCCCTTCTCCCTCCCGGTCTCAGTTCGGCCTCTCCTCTTTCTTTGCTACACAGCGGAGTGTCGGAGCCCCTGCTCTTCGGCCTCTCCCATCGCCCCGAGCACGAGCAGTCGAGCCTCCTCGGCCAAGGTGGTCGTCGCCGTCCGTGCAACATTCTTGGACAACGTCGTCTTCTTCTTCGTCGGTGTCTTCGACATCTTCTAAAATCAGCAGAGACTTTCGCCTGCTTTCTTGGCTAAGAAGACCAGACGTGTTGGTGCTGCAGGTGAGAGATCCCCATTCTATCGATTTTGAGTGGAGCATCGAGAATGCCCGAGCCATTGGCCTTTTTATTTCTATCGATTTTGAGTGGAAATCTGTTGTACTCCTGACTAGGGCTGTAAACGGATCCAGATAATATCCGGATCCGATCCGAATTCGTATCCGATTAAGTCTATCCGTATCCGTTTAACATATATCTGACGGAGCGAATTCGGATACGGATATTATCCGAATAATAAACGGAGCGGACGCGGAAATAAGAGATCCGCTCTGTTTAAGATCCGATCCGAAACTAGATTAATACTGACCATTAGATCTTACATCTAATGGCTCATATCTAATATATAAATATACATATTTAAAACCCTCTCCCGAGTCTCCCCCAAATCGACCTAATCTGAAATCCCTCCGCCCTCGGACCCCCTCCTGCCTCCTCCCCGACGATCCTCGGCTCGCCATTGGCCGCCGGCCCTCGGGTCCCCGGCGGCGGCGACTCCTCGCGCAGTGGATGTCCCTATATCTCCCCCCACTCACGCTCCCTCTCTCTCCTCCATCCTGACTCTCTCTCTCTCTCTCGCCGACGCCGAACTCGCGCCACCACCGGACAACGCCACCGACGCTCTCCGCCGTGGTGGTCGGACCCGTCGCCGCCGACGCTGTCCATCGTGGTCGTCGGACCCGTCGCCGCCGACGCTGTCCATCGTGGTTGTCGAACCCGTCGCCACCATCGCCCCTGCGACCCAGCCCCTCCGTCGCCGTCGCCTCTCACCACTGCCGCCGGTCGATCGGTTTGAAAATAAAAAAATTTCGGTTCGGTTTCAAACCAAACCGAATTTGTAAATTCGGTTTGGCGATCTCCTAAACCGAACCAAACCGATAAACCGAATTTTATATAATATATTTTAAATATATATATATATATATATATATTTAAATCTGTTAATATATATATATATATATATACATATATATACATGATATATATGTATATACATATATATATATATATAAATGTACACATTGTGTAGGGTATTATGGTCATCTTATAGATCTCACCCTTTCATCCAACGGCTGCCATTAAACACCCAAAAAACCACCCTAAAGATACCCACGGTCGCACACAAGCTGGCCGCAGCCCCAAATCTTGCAAGTCTTGCTTGGCATTTGCATCTCCTGATTCTCCTGTTCAGCCGTTCTCTGCTCCTGGCGAGGGTTTGGTGGGATTGAGGGAGGCGGCGCCACGGACGGCACACCAGGGAGGCAGGGACAGGGAGACGACGTCGACGACACCAGGCGCAGGTAGATAACGTCGACGGCACACCAGGCGCAGGGAGACGGCGTCGACGCTGACGGCGTGGACGGCACACCAGTGAGACCGGAGACGGCGCGGACGGGCCGGATAGCACACTAGGTAGACGACGTGGACGGCGCGGACGACAGACCAGGGAGACGACGAGGACGGCGTGGACGGGCCGGACGGCGCATCAGGGACTAGGAGACGACGCGGACTACACACCCGGAGACGACGCGGACGGCGTGGACGTGCCGAACAGTGCACCAGGGAGACGACGCGGAGTCATGGACGGCACGCCAGGGTCCAGGGAGACGAGCACAGGTAACATCTCCAGTTTCCCATTCTCATTTGAACGATTCTCTCATGTGTGGGTTTGGCGACTGCGGTTTTTTGTTGCTGTTGTCTTTGTCAACCTTATTTTTTTTATTCTAATCTTCATATTTTATTTTTAGTCTGTATGACTATATAATTAGTGATTTCTTCATTCCAGATTTGATTAAGGAGATCGGGAGCAGCACTGCAGCAGCATCTCCCATAACATTGAGTCTTTGAGTAATTATCGATTCATTTCAGATCTAATTTTATTTTTGTTCTATATATTTGGTGAGCAGCTTTAACTTTAAGTCTTCAAGTAATATTTTTAATCTTCATCAATCATAATATTTAATGCTTCAATTGATGTCTGTCTCCACAGCAATTGCTCACCAGACCAGAGCCACCATCATCATCTTTCTGCCCTCACCATAGCACAAGCACAACTGCACAATGCACACTTGCAGGTTAGATTATTATTTTGTTTCCTTTCACTCCTTATTTAATTTATTTAAGTCTAAAATTGTTATTTATTATTGTAGATTCTCATTTCTCATTGTCATATTATTATTAGTAGATGTTTTAACCATTATCAATGTTATATTTTACATTTATAGGTTACCTTACATTATCAATGTTCAATTTTCAGCTCATCCTCTCATGTATGGTTGACATAGATAGAATAATAGATTTTTGTGAATGAAATATTCTTTTGATTATGCATATGCTATTGGTGCTCACAAAACAGCTGGACATATGAGGTGGCATGCAGAAAGAGTACGTCGAGACATGGATATTATGACTCATCCTGCAGATGGCGAAGCTTGGATTCATTTCAACCATGTTTATCATATCTTCTCAAGGGAGTCACGTAATGTGAGGCTTGGTTTATGCACTGACGGATTTAATCCATTTGGAGGTTTAGTGGCTTCCTACTCTAGCTGGCCAGTGTTCGTGACACCATACAACCTTCCTCCGAGCATGTGCATGAAGCGAGAGAATTTGTTCCTGTCCTTATTGATTCCTGGTCCGAAAAGTCCTACAAAAAATATAGACATCTATCTAAGACCATTGATTGATGAATTGAAATTATTATGGACTGAGGGGGTCAATACTTATGATGCATCTAGAAAGCAAAATTTCACCATGAGGGCGGCATTAATGTGGACTATAAGTGATTTTCCTGCATATGGAATGCTATCTGGTTGGAGCACACATGGGAGGCTAGCATGTCCGTATTGTATGGATAATACCAAATCGTTTGTACTTAAACATGGTGGGAAGTCCTGCTGGTTTGATTACCATCGTCAGTTTTTACCAGCTGATCACCCTTTTAGAAAACAAAAGATGCATTCCTAAAGAACAGAAAGGAACGAGATGAAGTTATATTCGAGAGGTTGTCCGGTCATGATATGGCAGCACATGTTGAAAATTTGCCAGATATCACACAACAGATGGGCAGTACCCGACACCTTTCAGGTTTTGGGAAGGAGCACAACTGGGTGAAGAAAAGCATTTTCTGGAAGCTACCTTATTGGTCGACTCTTCTTGTGCGGCACAATCTAGACGTGATGCATATCGAGAAAAATGTCTTTGATAATGTATTCAACATAGTTATGGATATCAAAGGTAAAACAAAGGACAATGTGAATGCACGCTTGGACTTGTCCATGCTCTGTAAACGTCCAGAGTTAGAAATTGTTGAAGTAAATGGGAAATCAAGTAAATCAAAAGCAGTTTATGTGTTTGGAGGAGGACAAGTAAAGTAAGTGTGTCAGTGGCTGAAACAACTGAGATTTCCTTACGGTTATGTGTCAAATATTGCTCGTTCTGTCAACGTCAGTGAGGGAAAGATATATGGAATGAAGAGTCACGACTGCCATGTATTCATGCAAAGGTTGCTACCTATTGCATTTCGTGACATCTTGCCGAAGCAGCTATGGGGAGCGTTATCTGAGTTGAGTCGATTTTTCACGATTCTATCTGCATCAGAACTCAGGCTTCAGGATGTGCAAACTATCGAACAGAATGTGGTCACCACTGTATGCAAGTCGGAGAAGATATTTCCACCTGGTTTCTTCGATTCAATGGAGCATTTACTCGTACATCTACCATATGAAGCAAGGGTCGGAGGGCCAGTACAATATAGATGGATGTATCCATTTGAGAGGTATATGCAAATATGAACTATTTCCTTCATACGATTGCACCTTACGTAAGTGATAGCTTTTCTAATTGTCTCTTACATTGTGGATGTAGGTGTATGCATGACCTTAAAATGAAAGTCCGAAATAAAGCAAAAGTGGAGGGTTCTATTGCTGAGGCATACATTATGGAGGAAATCTCTAACTTTGTGCAATGTACTTTGAAGTAGACATTCAAACTCGTCGGACACAACCTCCACGTAATGATGATGGGGGGGAATCTGTCGGTTCAAATCGACTCTCAATATTTACTCATCATGGACGTGCCTTCGGACGTTCTTCAACTCGAATGCTAGATGACAGAGAGTTATGTGCCGCAGAGATATATATTCTTTTAAATTGTTCTGAGCTAGAATGTTATGTTGAGTAAGTACTAATCTCACAATTTAAATTTATATGTAAGTTTTTTGCCTTTATTCTACCTATTCAATGTGATCTGCTATTCATATTGCAGACAATTTGATTCAGAATTAATACAAAAAAATCCACAACTCATTGATTTTGAGGTTGAAAAAGAACGAGAGAAGTCATTGGCCTTATGGCTAAGACAACGAGTAAGTGTACACCGTCAAAGAGTATTCAACAAAATTCATTTCACTTTATAACTAGCCTTTTCTACACGCAGGTGCAAGAAGGTTTAATTACTGATGAAAGAGTTCGTCAGGTAGCCTACGGCCCATCCAAAATTGCACAGAATTATCCTGGATTTATTGTCAATGGGTATAGGTTTCATACGAAAGACTATGGCAGAATAAATCTACCATGAACAGTGGCGTATGTGTAAAAGGAAGTACATACAATGAAAGTGAGTATGACTACTATGGTATTGTAGAGGAGATCCTACAATTGCAATATCTAGGACAAGACAATCATATATTCTTGTTCAAGTGTCATTGGTTTGATCCGAATTCCATTCGAAATGACACAACACATGAGATTGTCGAGCTTAAGCATAAGTCAAAATTGAATACTTATGAGCCATTCATCTTAGCCACACAAGCCCAGCAAGTGTATTATACAAGCTATCCTTCATGTACAAACAAAGAACGAAATGATTGGTGGGTAGTTTGCAGAGTTAAGTCAAGACTACTCTCTGATTATGAATTGGACATGACTGATCAGACAACTGAAGAGATCAACGCAGAATTCTTTCAAGAAGACTTTGTTGAAGATGTAGAGTTGACAACTCATATTGGAGAAGACGAATCCGAAGCACCAATGTCCTTGTCTCACGGAAATGAGGTCGAAGAAGTCGATCCACGTGAGATGAAAGACAGTAGTGCTCGTTGTACAGATATTGAATATGAAAGTTCTGGTGAGGAAGAGGAATATACCAGTGATGAATGTGAAGATGATGATGAAGATGGGGTTGAATTAGACATATCGTCATCATCTGAGGAGGAAATGGATATCAATTAAACTATGGTAGAATTTTTCACACTTGTAGAGTATATTTAAAGCAGCTCACTTTCAATATAAGCAATTGACTAGTAAACATTATGATTTTATGTTCTCTATGAAGATATGGTGCGTGGAGGAAGATCTGGTAGCAGTTCTAGGAGGGGCATTCGTGGGAGGGCTTTGTTCCCCGCATCTGGTATGTATATTTTTCTAATATAGTCATCAGCTGTGTATTTTTCTCTGTATATTATTTATGTGTACTTGTGTAGTGTTAATGCCATTAAAATTGTTACAGTTTCTGCTTCTCCTTCGAGTGAGCAGACACCTCCTCTACCTAGCGGACTAGGTTTGTATATTTCAATTTTCAAGTATTTTTTAGTCATTATTTACACATATTATTAATGTTATTAGAATTGTTACAGTTGCTGGTCCTTCTTCTGCATCTCCTAGCGTGCCTGCAGGTATGTATATTTCAATTTCCAAGTATTTTTGTAGTAATTATTTATATATATTATTAATGTTATTAGAATTGCTACAGTTTCTAGTTCTTCTGCTCCTACCGTGCCTGTAGGTATGTATATTTACAAATGTACTTTTATTGTGCATTCATCTTCCTCATTACTTATGCGTTCTATTCTAGTTACAGTTGTTGGTGCATCCTCCGAGTCTCCTCCTGTAGTAGCTGGTATGTATATATAAAGTTATACTTTAATGTATGCATTAATTCTGATGCCATTAAAATGTCACATGCTTAGGTCACTCTACACATTCTCCAGATGCACCAGTAGATTTGTATATTTAACTGTTAGGGTATTTCTGTAGTCATTATTTAGTATTTTTGTACATTACTCATGTTGTTCATCATTATTTTCCAGGTTCGGTGCCAGAGGATGCTGGTAGTCTGCAGGAGGGCAGAGGTAGTTTTATGAGAGCACTCTGCGGGAGGTCTGGATTAATAGGTACGTAATCAACATGTATGTATTTCTTATGGGCAATGAAGTGAATTTAGTTCAGAAATTGACATTATGCAGTTACATCATTGCAGTGATAAAATAGAGCCTACTCAAGCATCTCAATTCATCACAAGAACGTTACAAGCACATTTTCTTGGGCCAATTCATAGATTCAATGATTTTCCGATGGAGGTCCAGGAGCACTTGTATCAGATGTTCATGGTATGTAATTTCGTATTGTAATTTAATTCTTATCGTATTCATACATGCAGTTCACTAACTCTTATGTATATAGAGCCAGCATCGATTCACGAGTCGTACGGACAAGGCGCGGTCTCGATTTGTATGGACGATGACCGCAAGATCAAATTTCAAGCATTTAATGTATAACGCGAGAAAAAATGCAGAGAAACTTTCTCAGAGTGCAGACCCGACTCTTTGGAGGGAGCGAGCGCCCAGTTGGATGAGGGGAGAATATTGGGAAACTCTTTGCAACATCTGGGCTGCAGAGAGATGGCAACAAACATCCTCAATAATGAAAGTTAATCGGGCTGCGAATCCAGAAGCAAACATGCATACTGGTGGGTCTGTCTCTTTTGCGACCCATCAGTCCAGATTGGTAAGTAATTTGTCCATTTTTGGTCTCTTTTATTTATAAAGGTACTCATTTATGTCATGTTTTTTCTGTGAAATAGGAGAAGGAGCTAAAAAGGCAGCCGACATTTTCCGAGGTGTTCGATAGAACACACAAGAAAAAAGGAACGGATGTATACATTAGCGATAGAGCCCGAGTGGTTGCAGTAAGTATTTAGAAGATATTCACTATTTAATTTTTCACATTAATATGAATATTAACTTCTATTATTTTTTCTGGTTTCTTGCAGGAGTCATACAACCAACAAATGACAGAGAAGTACGTCGGGGAGGACAAGCAGCTGTCGTTAGATCCTGAGGTATGGGTTGCGGCATCTGGGGCCCCAAAGAAAGGCCATGTGTATGGTTTTGGGCACAGCATCGACATGAGCCGGGTGTTATCTGGAGGATCCAGCTCAGGGTCATAGACCAGTGCATTCCACGCAGGAGTTGGTACTCCAGGTACTTCTCCAGGACAGCTGATGGGCTTCATTGACAGTAGGATATCGGGCTTAGAGTCTCGTCTGACGGATTCGATGGAGACTCGTCTGGCCCAGATGCAGATGCAGGTGATCGACTCACTACAGACCCAGCTCTCCCAGTCCCTCTCCCAGGTTATCTCCCAGGCCTTCTCCCAGATCAACATTCCTCCTCCACAGGCAGCACCTCCTCCACAGGCAGCACCATCGACATCAGCACACGCCCCTCACGTGAGTAAATTTATTTTATTTCAGAGATTTAATTTTAACAGTTAACTTAGTTTAACTTTAATTTGGGTTGATCGACGCACAATTTCTTGTTAAGCGAGTTAGGTTAGTTAAAAAGGGAGAACCTAGGTAGGTTTGGGGGTTCAAAATTAGAAATACTCATCCGATTGGCCTCCGATTTTTTTCAGAATGGTCAGGGCGATGAGTGTGACTTGTGGAAACCGCCGTCGATCAATTCGAACTCCCGGTTTGAGGTCGACGCCTCAAACTTACATTAAGCAAGTTACTTTAGTTAAAAAATGAAATACTTCGATTTGAGGGACCAAAATTAGAAATACTCTTCCAATTGGCCTCCGGTTTGTTCCAGCACGGTCGAGTCGATGAGTGTGACTTGTGGAAACTGACGGAGTTCAATTCGGACTCTCGGTTTGACCTCGACGCTCCAAGTCGTCTTAACCAAGTTAGTTTAGTTAAAAAATGAAAAACTTCGATTTGAGGGACCAAAATTAGAAATACTCATCCGATTGGCCTCCGGTTTGTTCCAGCACGGTCGGGCCGATGAGTGTGACTTGTGGAAACTGACATAGTTCAATTCGGACTCCCGGTTTGACCGCGACGCACCAAGTCGTCTTAACCAAGTTAGTTTAGTTAAAAAATGAAGAACTTCGGTTTCAGGGTCCAAAATTAGAAATACTCATCTGATTGCCCTCCGGTTTGTTCCAGCACGGTCAGGTCGATGAGTGTGACTTGTGGAAACTGACGGAGTTCAATTCGGACTCCCGGTTTGACCTCGACGCTCCAAGTCGTCTTAACCAAGTTAGTTTAGTTAAAAAATGAAATACTTCGATTTGAGGGACCAAAATTAGAAATACTCTTCCAATTGGCCTCTGGTTTGATCCAGCACGGTCGGGTCGATGAGTGTGACTTGTGGAAACTGACGGAGTTCAATTCGGACTCCCGGTTTGACCTCGACGCTCCAAGTCGTCTTAACCAAGTTAGTTTAGTTAAAAAATGAAAAACTTCGGTTTGAGGGACCAAAATTAGAAATACTCATCCAATTGCCCTCCGGTTTCTTCCAGCACGGTCGGGTCGATGAGTGTGACTTGTGAAAACTGACGGAGTTCAATTCGGACTCCCGGTTTGACCTCGACGCTCCAAGTCGTCTTAACAAAGTTAGTTTAGTTAACAAATGAAAAACTTCGGTTTGAGGGACCAAAATTAGAAATACTCATCCGATTGCCCTCCGGTTTCTTCCAGCACGGTCGGGTCGATGAGTGTGACTTGTGGAAACTGAAGGAGTTCAATTCGGACTCTCGGTTTGACCTCGACGCTCCAAGTCGTCTTAACCAAGTTAGTTTAGTTAAAAAATGAAATACATCGATTTCAGGTCCAAAATTAGAAATACTCTTCCAATTGGCCTCCGGTTTGTTCCAGCACGGTCGGGTCGATGAGTGTGACTTGTGGAAACTGACGGAGTTCAATTCGGACTCCCGGTTTGACCTCGACGCTCCAAGTCGTCTTAACCAAGTTAGTTTAGTTAAAAAATGAAAAACTTCGATTTGAGGGACCAAAATTAGAAATACTCATCCGATTGGCCTCCGGTTTGTTCAGCACGGGTCGGCCGATGAGTGTGACTTGTGGAAACTGACATAGTTCAATTCGGACTCCCGGTTTGACCGCGACGCCCAAGTCGTCTTAACCAAGTTAGTTTAGTTAAAAAATAAAGAACTTCGGTTTCAGGGTCCAAAATTAGAAATACTCATCCGATTGCCCTCCGTTTGTTCCAGCACGGTCGGGTGATGAGTGTGACTTGTGGAAACTGACGGAGTTCAATTCGGACTCCCGGTTTGACCTCGACGCTCCAAGTCGTCTTGACCAAGTTAGTTTAGTTAAAAAAATGAAATACTTCTATTTGAGGGACCAAAATTAGAAATACTCTTCCAATTGGCCTCCGGTTTGTTCCAGCACGGTCGGGTCGATGAGTGTGACTTGTGGAAACTGACGGAGTTCAATTCGGACTCCCGGTTTGACTACGACACTCCAAGTCGTTTTAACCAAGTTAGTTTAGTTAAAAAATGAAAAACTTCGGTTTGAGGGACCAAAATTAGAAATACTCATCCGATTGCCCTACGGTTTGTTCCAGCACGGTCGGTCGATGAATGTGACTTGTGGAAACTAACGGAGTTCAATTCGGACTCCCGGTTTGACCTCGACGCTCCAAGTCGTCTTAACCAAGTTTGTTTAGTTAAAAATGAAAAACTTCGATTTGAGGGACCAAAATTAGAAATATTCATCCGATTGGCCTCCGGTTTGTTCCAACACGGTCGGGTCGATGAGTGTGACTTGTGGAAACTAACGGAGTTCAATTCGGACTCCCGGTTTGACCTCGACGCTCCAAGTCGTCTTAACCAAGTTAGTTTAGTTAAAAAATGAAATACTTCGATTTGAGGGACCAAATTAGAAATACTCATTCGATTGGCCTCCGGTTTGTTCCAGCACGGTCGGGTCGATGAGTGTGACTTGTGAAAACTGACGGAGTTCAATTCGGACTCCCGTTTGACCTCGACGCTCCAAGTCGTCTTAACCAAGTTTGTTTAGTTAAAAATGAAAAACTTCGGTTTGAGGGACCAAAATTAGAAATACTCATCCGATTGTCCTCCGGTTTGTTCCAGCACGGTCGGGTCGATGAGTGTGAGTTGTGGAAACTGACGGAGTTCAATTCGGACTCCCGGTTTGACCGCGACGCGCCAAGTCGTCTTAACTAAGTTAGTTTAGTTAAAAAATGAAATACTTTGATTTGAGGGACCAAAATTAGAAATACTCTTCCAATTGGCCTCTGGTTTGTTCCAGCACGGTCGGGTCGATGAGTGTGACTTGTGGAAACTGACGGAGTTCAATTCGGACTCCCGATTTGACCTCGACGCTCCAAGTCGTCTTAACCAAGTTAGTTTAGTTAAAAAATGAAAAACTTCGATTTGAGGGACCAAAATTAGAAATACTCATCCGATTGGCCTCCGGTTTGTTCCAGCACGGTCGGGCCGATGAGTGTGACTTGTGGAAACTGACGGAGTTCAATTCGGACTCCCGATTTGACCTCGACGCTCCAAGTCGTCTTAACCAAGTTAGTTTAGTTAAAAAATGAAAAACTTCGGTTTGAGGGTCCAATGTTAGAAATACTCTTCCGATTGGCCTCTGGTTTGTTCCAGCACGGTCGGGCCGATGAGTGTGACTTGTGAAAACTAACATAGTTCAATTCGGACTCCCGGTTTGACCGCGACGCGCCAAGTCGTCTTAACCAAGTTAGTTTACTTAAAAGATGAAGAACTTCGGTTTCATGGTCCAAAATTAGAAATACTCATCTAATTGACCTCCATTACTTATAGTTTTATTTAATTTATGCTTCTAAAATAAGTTATTGCTTATAATAGTATTTAATTTAACTTATTATTGTTATATTGTATTGTAGGTTCCTTCATCGGGTGAGTGGGAGGACACGAGGATGAAGACGAAGACGAGGCATCATGATTTTCATTTCATTATTATTATTGTTGTAGACATTTTTATTATTGTTGTTGGCATTATATTATTGTGATGTTGTGGATATTTTTATTCTTATTGTGGACATTTTATTATTCTGATGTTGTGGACATTTTATTATTCTTGTGTTGTGGATATTTTTATTATTGTTGATGTTGTCGACATTTTTTATTATTTTTGTTGTGGATATTTTTTTTATTTTTGTGTTGTAGACATTTTTATTGTGGACAATTATTATTGTTGTGGATATTATTTATTTTATTTAAACATGTTATTTTCCTAAAATTGTATTATTTTAAAAAAATTTTTAAAATTAGGGACCGAAATGATTCGGTCCCAATTCAGTCCCTATTTTAGGGACTGAATTGGGACTGAATAAGATCAGTCCCTAAATAGGAACCGCATATTCGGTCCCTATGCAGTCCCTATTTTAGGGACCGAACTGGGACCGAATACTTTCGGTCCCTAAATAGGGACCGAATATTCGGTCCCTATTCGGTCTCTATCTTAAGGACCGAATTGGGACCGAAGTATTCGGTCCCTAAATAGGGACCGATCTTATTCGTTCCCTATTCGGTCCCTATTTAGTGACCGAATAGGGACCGAATTTAGTCGGTCACAGATTTGTGACCAGAATTTTTTTGACCGACATATTCGGTCACTATTCGGTCCCTATTCGGTCTCTAAGCTGTTTAGGGACCGAATAGAGACCGAATATTTCGATCTCTATTTCCGATTTTTTTGTAGTGTGAGGGCAATGAGAACCTTTAGCTGTGAAGAAGAGAGAGAAAATGGAGGCATCAACAAGACGGGATGAAGTCATTGAAGGTGTTCTCCTCTAACATTGGTAATGGAGAGAGAGGAGTAGAGAACACAAAGATAATAATTAGGTGTCATCCTCTACATCATGTGTGTGGTGTGTGAGAGAGAGAGAGGAAAAAAAATAGGAGACGAACAATTAAGAGAGAGAGAGATAATAATGGACGAATGTCACAAGAGGTGTTCCCCTCGAGAGAGGACGATGGTTGAAGCACTTCCAACTTAGATAATGAAGAGAGAGAGTGTGTGTTGAGAGTGATGGTCGATTAGATGAGAATAAAAGAGAAAGAGAGAGAGGGAGATATTAAATACTAATTAACAGTTTGTTCTCTTTTCGCAAAATATTCTTTCAATGTTAACAGTCATATGGATATAATAGTTCAAATTTTTTTTTAAATATCAAACATATTTGATAAGATCAAAATGTAAAAAGTATATCTAAATAATACTATATTTTAGAGATATACATGTAATTAATCTTGTTTCTTCCTTTCTCGTTTCTCCCATCGGGCGCGCTTGTTGTTGAACTGCGACAGAACCTCTCAGAAAAGATCGGCTTGCCAGTCAGGCCGGTCGGGCGCACGGGATTTAAGGAGTGCGAGGACTCCCAACCAAAGCGGAGCGCGTTGATTGGACAGTGTTGTTGTGGACAAAAGTCCGCTTGTTGGCTCGGCTAACCCACCCCGGTTGGGAGGGTGCATTTCCCGGTTGTCCTTTTGGTTTTCTCTTGTGTGGCTAATGTCTTCTGTGGTTGTAACCTGTTTTAGAGTCGGTATTTTAAATTATTAATTTTAAAATGGATGAAATTATAATTTTACATTTTGAGCTAAGATAATAATCGGTTGTAAAATGTTCGATTTTGATTTCCGATAGTTGAAAATTAAAACGTATTAGAAAAAGTGTTGCATGAGTTAATGAATTTTGAAATCCTTCGATTTGCCGCACTATAAACACACAGAAGATATTATAAAATATGTTTGATATTTAAATATTAACAATATATCATCTTACGAAATTGTCAATAATTTATGATATAGTGGTCGAGAGTAGAGCAATTAGCGGCATGTCGATACCAAATTACCAATCAGTGGCGGGCAACAAGAACGACAGACAATGGCTTTTAACTAACAAGATAAAAACAGTCTACAACTATGAGTCTATGACAATACATAGAGGATGATAGGATCGCAAAGATTTGAAAGATTTGTTATACGTCGAGAATGTAAGCACTAACGCATTCATTGGCTAATGTGAGAGTTTTTTTTTTTTTTTTTTGTGACAAAGTACTGAGAGAATACATGGTGCTCCCTTCCGTTTTGGTAGTAGTTAAAGATGGGGTTAAGAGAGGGTAAAAGGATGGTTAAAGTCTTTTTGTATTTTGGAATCTAATTTTCTTAACCAGGGTGGGTTGGGTGGAAATGTGTCAAGAATCTATTTTTGGGCCAAAGTAAAATGAAGAGTTTTGTTTGAGTTAAATAACCCCTAAATAAGATAACCAAATATTAAAAATATATGTAGGGCTTTCTTAATGAAGAGAACAATATATTAATTGTGAATAACTTGTATTTTTTTCTAACTATAATGATTTTTCTGTTATACTATAAAAACTCTTTTTCCCAATGGTACATGCATTCCCTCATCATTTTCCTTCTGGGTATGGCCTAAAGTACTGCGAGTATGACTTAAATGTTAGGACGGAGGATTAAATGACCTTCCCCCACCCCATTCATCAGATGGGTCCGCCTTCATCTATTGGCATGCATTTATGAAAGGATCATCATGGGCATCTCAGACCCAATTCTATCATACTATTAATTAGCTAGGTCCAGGTGGAAATTAAAGGCTCCATCCCTTGTTTTTTTTTTTTTTTCTTAAATAGGAAAACCATCCATTATCTTGGTTTGCATGACTTGCATCTGTCATTGCCCAGATGCCGTCCAGAGTAATGAGATCGTCATAAATTTGATGTGGCTGTTGTTGATCTCTCTTAATTATGTACAAGAATCATTGCCAAATACTAATAATGTACATTGAGGACCAGATGAAATGAAGTGGAACCATCATGGGCAGCCGCCATCAATGTACTTGACATTAATCTATGTTAGCCTCCCGTAACCTTATTAATTAATGGTAATTCTAGCTACCAACTTTGTGTAAGAGGAAACAGTACTATCGTATCGCACTCTTTGTCAATCATTAAGGTCCCTATATATACAATTAGATGGTCATAATTAAATTTCATTTAAAACATAAGTAACCTATTTTTTTTTATCTACCATGGAGACACTACAAGAAATTTTAACTCTGTCTACAGAAATTTCTTACGATTCAATATATTCGTAATCTATTTGTATGAATAGACATATATATACCTACGAACTGTACATGTCGTAAAGATATCGGATGAATTTTATTCTTGAACTTTTAACATATACATATCCCTATGACATTATACTATAAGTATATAACAAAATCATATACTTACTGAACATGTTACGGTAAGCATATAACAAAATATTATTATTGGTTTCTGGGCGCACTTCTGAATAAGCCCTCACGCGCGAAGATATATAGAAGGGAAAAAATCCCTCCTTTTCCTTGCCTCCACTCTCCACTTTCTTGCAGGTAGCCGCAAAAGGTGAAAGGGGTTTAGGGCAAGCAGCGGCTCGTAGGAGATTTGTAGCGGCAGCAGGCAGCGTCTATAGTGGAGAAGGACTCGCGACGACGGCAGGTGGCATCCGCAATGGAGAAGACTCACGGCAGCAGCAGGCGACGTCCGTAGTGGAGGAAAATCGTGGTGTTCGGACCCTACCCCTCTCTCACACATAAGTATATTATCATTCACAGTGGATTTGGGGACTTGCCGGCGGAGTGGGGGCGAGCGGTCACTGGACTAGTGATTTGGTGGTGGAGGGGGCATCGATAGGGCCCGGGTTGATGCTGGACGTGAGGAAGAGTCAGATTGTGAGGGAGATGGAGGGGAGGAGGTGCGCCGACAGGGGGTGCTGCTGGTGGTTTGTGGGGGGTGGGTGCTGCTGATGGTAAGTACCCTTCTAGGTTCTTTAATTTTTTAAATCTAATAATAAACTATGATTTATTTGAAAAATAGGAAGCATTGCTTAAGCGGCCACCACAATTTCAAGAATTTTTTTATGAAACTCATAAGAAGAAAGGGACAGATGATTATATTAGTGAAAAGGCTTAAGAGGTAGTGGCAAGTGTATACACTAATAGTTTTCATTTAAATGTATAATTAAGAATAATTTTGATTTTTTTTACAGGAGTTATATAGTAGAGGAATGAATGAGAGGTATGGGGACGACAGTCAATGTCCAGAGTTGGATCCTGACATTTGGGTTGCAGCATCTGGGGCACCCAAAAAAGCCCACGTGTATGGTTTTGGACATTGTGAATGTGTTTTTTCGTTCAAA
The DNA here is from genome assembly GCA_014218235.1 of Colocasia esculenta. NCBI lineage: Eukaryota > Viridiplantae > Streptophyta > Magnoliopsida > Alismatales > Araceae > Colocasia > Colocasia esculenta. The sequence goes on along the minus strand of JACBKR010000058.1, from coordinate 16,002 downwards.
CGTCCCACAAATAGTAATTAAAAAGAAAAAAATAAAAGAAATAAAAGGAAAAGAGTGGATATGGAAGAAGAAAGAGAAAGTGCGTGTGTGCACGAGAATAGAGGAAATGTGATCGCTAGGTACGCGAGGATATCGAAGGAGTGAGCGAAGGATGAAGCATTACTTACCTTCACCCAAAGGTCGCGGGAGATTAAAAAGCAGTGGGTTGACTTCTACTTCTCAAATCGGCCGGCCGGCAGAAAAGACTTTAGCTCGATGGTTACCTTGAAAAAGAAAGAAACAAGCAAACAAGTGAAGGTAATATTAGTCTAAGTTGTGTAGCATGAAATTCAAAGAAATGTAAGAAAAACACACTTGCATGGGCTTGAACACACCTTGTGGAGGTGGTGTCAAAGCCCTAGAGTGACAAGGTTGTACACACGCCATTTTGGCAACATATCGAACAAATTTCATGTTACACCGCGATGCCTCGAAGTGACTCTCTTCAATTAACCTCTCGAGTGATTTTTCTATTTTTCTAGATTTTTCTAGGATTTTTAAGAAATTTTTCTAAGGGGTCCTAAGGGGTCTGTTGAGCTTCATTGATCCGCGTCTGACACAGTGGACGTCATTTAAGGAGTTTTATCAACGGCGGGTAAGACCGACGCGTATCACACTTCCTTTTCTGGTGCTTACCCTGTTTAGATTCGAGTTCAACATAGCCGCCGCGATTCATGGTTTCCGTTTTCGAATTATGGCAATTTCCAAAATCATTTTTGGAAAGATTTTGTTGCTAATTAGAATTGCGTCTGCATAGATCGACGCGTTTCTAACCTTCCTCTAAACGAAGATCGATTTCTTCAAAAGAACGATTCTCTTAATATCTGCGTCTGGTGTATCAGAAGCGATTCAATATTTCCATTTTTAATATTTGGGAAAGAATCGTGGTAAATTGGAAGGTTTAGAAACATGGCGACCATGGTTGACGCGAATCTTAAGATGGCTATAATCGATGTTTGGAAGGGCTCAATCGTAGCAAGTGAATCTTTGAAATCGCGGCGCTTATGTTGAACGCGATTCATTAGATAGGCATCCACTGTGTCAAACATGATTTAAGCATTTTCCCCCTATAAATAGACCCCCGAGGCCACTGTTTTGAGCATAACCCAAGCACTACGGCAAAGCCCTTCCGCACCGGAGACTCGCATTCTGAAGCTAAGGAGAAGTATCACTAATCCAAGCCATTCCACGTCTTCCTCCCTTGGAGTTTGGAGCCGATGTCCTCTCATGCGCATTGGAGCGAGGCGGGAGGAGTTCTCCTCTCCCACTTCCACTTCCCCAAGCAGCGGGCTACATCGCCATTCCTTCCCCCTTCTTTTCATCTCTTTTATTTTTAGTCCATCATTTAGCATCATCTCACATCATTTTTCTCACACACAACACAACATTTTCTCCACACCCACACTTTTTAGGGGTTTAACACCACCCCACGAGGTGTGTTAACGCCCATTTTTAATGTTTTTTATTTCATCTCATTTGAGTTTTCTACTACACCTCATAGTCTAATCCTTTTGTCATTTATTTTCTTGTTGTTTTCTCTTGCAAGGTAACCCATTCGAAGCTAAATCTTCTTCGTCGGCCGGCCAGTGGAAGAAGTAAGAAGGACCCGCACACCACTCTCTCGCGATCTTCAGGTGAAGGTAAGTACACATCTTCCCTTTTCGCCTGTCTCCTTCGACACCTACACGTGTCTGGCAATCACACCTCCATCCTCGTGCACACACACACGTTTTTCCTCTTTGCTTTTTTTCCACGCTTCGCCTTATTTTCTTTTATACATTAAAAAAAATCTTTCTTTTTTTAATCATTCCTTTGTGGGAGGTGTTTTGAAAAAAAATACGTCTATAAATTGGCGATCACGGTGGGACTCTTTTCATTTTAGTTTCGATTACCTTTCCTTCGGCACCCACGTGTGCCTCTCTGTCGACACCCACGTGTGTTCCTCCCTTCGTACCCCACGCGGTACACCCCCTCCTTTCGCACCACACGCGGTGCTCTTTAAGATCTCCCATCATCATTATCGGTTTGTATTTGTGTCTTTTTCTTTGCATTTTCCATAAAACTTGATTAAAAAAAATCACCATCTTGTTCCCCTCCCTGTTTACTCACCTTCACCTGAAGAAAGCATTTGGATTTGATTAATATTTGATCAGTTGATAGCATGCTCTATTGATTTACTACTTTGATAACTGTCCTCGGGTGCATCCTTGATTCGTGTTGCATACAGGCGACGCGTTTTTGTGTTATTTTACGCGGCGGCTTACCCCGACGCGGTTCTGCGACAGACTCCAGAGGGAGTTGCCCCGGCTCTTACAGCTTTTGTAAGCTGTCAGATCTGTGGCTGACTGAACGAACGCGGTTATTTTTAACCGCGGCCACTGTACTGGACGCGATTCAATCTGTCACAGTAAACAGGGGTTTTTGTCATCCTTTGCATTGTGCATTGCAGGGCATATTTCGGTCGAGGGACCTCCTTCCCTCCTTACACGAGGATCCAAACACCCTTCTTAGCAAAGGCGACCTCTCCATTGGACATTCCATCTCATTTGACTAGGGGACCTTTGCCAAGACCTCCATAAGTCTCCGTACCCCATGGATTCCCTCACGGCAGACCGAGCAGGTTGTACCACTTTGGAGACCCGTGTTAGAGCACCCATTGCGTGAGAAGGAGTGTGTTTAGTAGGCCCGAAGTTCTCATCCTACCCACTCAGGCCCATACCCATTTGGAGTGACAACTTGCAATTAAAATCCACTTTGAACCTCATTGGAACAACTAATTGGGCGTAACCATCCTTAAGTGTTTGATTTAAAAGCCATTAACCTCTTCTCTCAAACTTGTTTGAGTAGTTGTTTGGTAATCACTTGTTACGTCACCTTATTTGTTTCAAGTTTATGCAGCTTCGATGAGGCCGATCCCTTAGAATGCCCGAGTACGAAGACATGGCTTACCACGATGATACTTATGAGGAGGTGTATGACTCCATAGAACCTTTTCCACAACTCCCTAATGCACCCCATGCTGGTCCATCAACTTCGCATGTTAATGCAATGGCTTCACAATCTCCCCATTTTTCTCCAAGGCATGACACTGCAAATGCCTCCACTTCTATTGATCTGTCCCAACTTGTGGATATTCTTCAAAGTCTCCAAGCTTCTCAGCTTCAGGAGGTTCAAGCTGCTCTTAAGGGGAAATCGATCCCCGAGCCCATCCAAACTCTCCACCCGAACGCGGGTGTTCATGTTGAACCCGCTTGCGACCCGACGGTCAGAGCCCCTCCTGCCCCCTCGTGGGCCAATTCCATTATTCAATCTCGCCCCCACAGCCCTGTTGGGAGGCCTTTTCATATCCGGCCAAGCCCCTCTGCGGCAAGGCCCATTCACCCCCCACCCTCCCCTTCGGGCTCCGGCCCATACTTCCGCATCCGCTGGCGCCCCTCCCCTTCACCATTCTACCAAGGTGAGTGTACCCCACCACCCTTCTTCTGAGGCACCTCACAAACCATCCTCCGATCAGCTCGCCCAAGCACTCCTTGCAAAGGTGAGCCATCTTGAACAAGATTTGAAGAGGGTGTCCACACCTAAAGATTCATTTGAATTGGCCCTCCCTTCTATGCCAGTCTTTCACCTCCCTCCTTCCGAACTGCCGGTCTACCGCCGTTACAACGGCACCGGAAATCCATCCGTACACATCAAGGAGTTCATGTACGAATCATCCTTCTAGTAGAATGATAACCATGCCCTTGCTTTCCTTTTCCATTGATCTTTGGAAGGGCCTGCCCTTGAGTGGTTTTACTCTTTGGAGCCCTCAGACGCTGAAGATTTCGAGGTGGTACAGAAGAAGTTTCTGCAAAGGTACAGAGATAGGGTTGGTCCATCTTTATCCATTACTGATCTTATGGCTGAGAGAATGAAGACAGATGAAGAGTTTGTGCACTATGCTGACAGATGGAGGGCAATGGCTGAATAGTTAAGGGACCCATTGTTTGAGCCCGAACAAGTAAAAATGATCACAGCAAATGCCATGCCGCAATTCAGGCATATTTTGGCGATGAATAAGCTGACCACCATGGAAGAAATGTACGAGAGAGCCCATTACATCCAGACTCAACTGAAGGACTCTCGATTATGGCCATGTTTGAGTCGAAGGCCCAGACATTTAAGAAAGATAGTGGTGCCCCCCCTACTGGTGGTCCCACGACTGAGGGGGTCATACAAAATGAGTAGGTGAGTGCCATGGGAAATCCCAATACCTCCACCTATCGTCCTAACACCAACCCTAAAAACCAACAGTCACAACAGTCCCAATCCAGGCCAAACAACCTCCCATGATTAGGACACCACCTCAGCAAGCTCAACAACCCCAGCAATCTCATCAACCCCAATACCAGCAACCTCCTGCCAACCAGCATTATCAAGCTCCATTGCAGCCTCCTCTATACCGTCAGACACAGTTGCCTCATTACCACCCACCTGCTCCTCACCAATACCAACAATAGCAACCTGCTCCTCCACCTCCCCCACAATACAATCAAGTCCCTCCTCCAGGCACCTACGAGCCTCAACAACCTAGTCGTCCCCCTGGACCAAGAAGAACCCACTATCCCCCCTTTCCAGAGACTCTCACTGATATCTTTAATGCTCTTATGGCCGCCAATGCACTCACTCTGTCGAGGGAAAGGCTACAGTGGCCTCCCAATGTTGACACATCCTGCTACTATGCATTCCACCGGGGATTGGGCCACACCTTGGAGGCATGTTTCCATTTCAAAGATTACATGTATGATTTAAATGACCATGGAGGCATAGATTGGGAAGAGATGAGGAAATACATAACTGAAATGAAGGCAAGGAGGCCTCCCAGGCAGGACAAGCAGCAACAGCAACAACAGCAGCAGCAACCCTAGGCACCCCAGTAGTAGCCCAACATGGGCATTGTCTAGAACCCTCTCCCAGAGCATCAGGCTCCGAACCAGTAGATGAACGCCCTCACGGCATCTCCCCACATTGAAGGAACACCCGGCCGTCCGATGGAAGTATCCACCGCATCCACCTCCCAATCATCGTTCGATGTACCCCCCTTCATCCGTATACCTACCCCTTCCAACCCACTACCCTCCTTTCTACGTATCCCTACCACTGCCACCCATCGTCCCACACCATCTAGCCAACCATCTAATCTGCCACTCATCTGCCAACCCACCATCACTACGACGCTACCACCACCCAGCACACAAGCCCCCTTCCTACGCAACCCCTCCACTACACCGCCACAGTCAAACCGCCAACCTCCTACCACCACTCACCCACAACCGCCATCATCTAACCCACCTCTCCTCTCACACACCACCAATCGCGCCCCTTGTTACCCCTAATCACCAGACCCCTTTTCTCCGTACCTCCACTCCACCCCCGAGTGCGGCAAATATCCAACTGCCACACCAATTTTTCACCCACCTGCCTTCCACCTCTCCTCCACCTTCCATTCCTCTGGCCGCAGCAACGATAGGGGGAGAGAACTCTGAAGAAACAATGGTGCTCTAGAGTGGGCGTATATTTAACCGGATGTTTCCCCAGCAGCAGGAACAGGTATTCGTGCCCCAAGAAGAGGAAACACCGATAGAGGAGTCCATACCAGGAACCCAGTATGATTTACTCAAGCATCTAGACAAGACACCGGCCCGGATATCCATTTTAGAGCTAATCAAGAGATCGTCGGTGCACCAAGAGGCCCTCATGCAGTATTTACAGAAAGTCATAGTCAATGAAGATTTACCAGTAAATCAGATCAGTGTTGTCTTGACTCCCACTAGTCGTCATCTGGCTATTGAATTCCACGAATCGGAGCTAGCGCCAGTAGAGTCTCAGCGGTACGCCCTATGCTTGACAGTTAACATCAATGGGGTCCGCGTGTCTCAATGCCTAGTGGACTCCGGGGCGTCAATCAATGTCGTGTCCTTGGACACGTTAAACTTCTGCCGAGTTGCATTACAGTCAGTCCGACCCTCAGCTATCACTATCACGGCTTATGATAACACTAGCAGACCACCAAAAGGGGTTGTTGCATTGAAGGTGGGATTGGGTCCGTCTGTTACTGAGATGGGTTTCCACATTCTGGACATGGACCCGAGTTTTCGCATGATTCAGGGCCGACAATTTATCCAGGCCCTTGGTGCTGTCATCTCAATTGTTCATCAATGCTTGAAGTTTCCATGCAAGGGGTGGGTCGTCAAAGTTGCCAGCAAGCCTACTATCTTGGAAGTGGACGCCATGACTGATAATTTAGTCCCTTCCATCTGGCCAAGCAACAAACCATTGATGTCTGTACTAGACACACTCAGCATGAATCTAGGCCCAGTTAACTCATCATCAGTCAGTGTTGCCGAAAGGAGCAAGATCATCACCAAGAAGGGTTGGCATATCATGATGCACATGGGGTATCACCCAGGCAAAGGGCTGGGAGCACAACTGCAGGGTAGGAGAGAGGCTGTGAAAGACAGCAGTATATGAGACCCAAGCAGGGTTGGGGTATAGACCAAGCAAGACAGATCACCAGTAGGGGCAGCCGCTTACATGGACGTTGTATCAACACTTTAAGAGGGGACCGCTGCAGCCAGGGAGTGAGCAGACGTCCACAATCATTGCAGAACCTGTTCACTGTCCAACTCTGGTTACATACACAGTTGTAAACAATCTTAGGCTACCAAAGCAAGTGAAGAGGGGCGAGTCTGAGTTAGAATGGGGCCGATGGTTCGATATGAGCGACATTGCCACAACTTTGGACCAGCTTTTCACATCGACAGACACTGAGCAGCCAGCAGTGGCCACAAGCAAGAGGCAACAGGCAGTCGAAGCAGAGCAGAGAACACAAGCTGAAGAAGCCCGCACAACAACCAGACTCAGAGCGGGCCAATCCTCTCCGGGCAACGCGCCCGATCTCCCTCTCTCACCAGGAAATGCGCCTACTCCCTTCTCCTCACCAGGCAATGCGCCCGATCTCCCTCTCTCACCAGGCAACGCGCCTACTCCCTTCTCCTTTTCAGGCAATGCGCCCGATCTCCTTCTTTCACCAAGAAACGCGCCTACTCCCCTCTCCTCTTCGGACAACGCACCCGACCTCCCTCTCTCACCAGGCAATGCGCCTACTCCCTTCTCCTCTCTGGGAAATGCACCCAACCTCTCTCTCTCACTAGGCAACGCGCCTACTCCCCTCTCCTCTTTGGGCAATGCGCCACCCTCTGCTTCTCTCTAGGCTTCACGCCTTCTCTTTTGTAGGCCACCGCGTGGCCCTCATTTGTCTCCCTAAGCATTCCTCGGGCACCGACGCCCCACTTGGCAATCTCTCTCCACTCTCCCGAGCAGACGCTCACCCTCCAACTCTCTCACTCCAAGCTCTCTTCTCTTGAGCCTGCGCTCATCTCTCATTTTGCTAGATTGGTGATCTCACCTCGCCCCCTCTCTCTGTGCATGTTGAACACTGAGAGGGCCCCAAAAAAAATGCCAATTCTCCAATGGTTGATTCTGTTGTCTCCATCGAGGAGACTTCCTTCCTTGACTCTGAGTGTGCCCCGACTGACGGGCTGCTCCTCCCTAGTTCTCTGACCGACCTCATGTTTCCCTCCACGCAGGGACCTCCACTCCCCTCCACGCAGGGGATGTTTACTGCTTTCCCTCCTTTCTCTCCTTCCCCACGTAGGGAATTTCTTTTACCACTTTAAATCCTTCTCCACCTTCCCCCACACGAGATTCTTTTACTGCTTTCCCTTCTCCACCCCCTGCTGTAGATTCTAGTAGTCGCAACGAGAGTCTAGGCCGGGGTAGCAATAAACTAGGGGTAGTCTCTCAAAGGAAGTCCAAGGATAGGAGGGTTTCACACCGTTTCCTTGCTAATCTAGCCTGTAGATGCAAGGCATGTCTAGCAGTTCTAGAGTTCATCGAGGAGCCTTTGCAATTACCGAATATAGAATATGAACAGTCACTGTGTTTAATTGATGATGGGTTCAGAGTCTATGAGATCGACCCAATTGAGGAAGGAGATGAAGAATTCGAGAACGAGGCTGATGCGTTCGCAAGTGGAGTCAGAAGATTTGATGAACCGTCAGCTGTCGTAGAAGAAACCACCAAGGAAATCAACTTGGGAACTGAGGAAAACCCTAGGACCATCCTCATAAGCAGTAATCTGTCACCAGCTGAAGAGGAGGCAATCATCGAGGTTCTCAAGGAATATAAGGACACATTTGCATAGAGCTACGAGGATATGCCAGGCTTGGACACCGCGCTTGTTGAACAACATCTTACCCTTAAGCCGGGGTCCATTGTCATTAAGCAGCGGTTGAGGCGTTTCCACCCTCAGATGGCTTTGAAAATGAAAGATGAGGTCGACAAGCTCCACAAAGCCAGATTTCTTAGAGTAGTGTTATATCCGAATTGGGGGGCGAACATTGTCCCAGTCATGAAAAAGGATGGAAGAGTCAGGATTTGTATCAATTTCCGGGACCTCAACTGCACGTGTCCTAAGGATGATTTCCCATTGCCTCATCTTGACATGCTCATAGATAATATGGCTGGGTATGAAACCTTCTCCTTCATGGATGGCTTCTTAGGGTACAACCAAATCAAGCTGGCTGAGGAAGATCAGGAGAAGACTTCGTTCACTACACCATAGGGGACTTATTGCTATGTGGTCATGCTATTTGGACTTAAGAATGCTGATGGCAATTTTTCATGATATGATCCACATTTTTATTGAGTTTTATGTGGACGACCTGGTGGTGAAATCAAAGACAATGGCTGAGCATCCTGGGGTTCTAACAAAGGTCCTCCAAAGGTCAAGAGAGTATCAATTGAAGATGAACCCCAAGAAGTGCGTGTTTGGCGTTTCATCGAGTAAGCTTTTAGGTTTCATCATGAGCAAGAGGGGTATAGAGATTGATCCCAATAAGGCGAAGGCGATAAGAGAGATGCCCCCTCCCAAGAATTTGAAGGAAGTTCGAGGATTAATCAGGAGGTTGAAATTTATTTGCCAGTTCGTCTCCCAACATTCGCAAAGGTGTAGACCCTTCTACGACCTCACCAAGCCGGGAGTCGAATTTCATTGGGATGGGAAGTGTCAAGCGGCTTTTGACGGACTTAAGGAATACTTGGCTAATCCCCCTGTCCTGAGACCGTCGACTCCAGAAAAACCACTTATCCTCTATGTATCTGTCCTGGAAGACTCGGTAGGAGTTGTCCTTGCACAAGTCGATGAAGAAGACAAGGAGAGGACATCATACTATCTGTCAAAACTTCTCAACTCCTGCGAGCAAAAGTACACAGCAATGGAGAAGACATGTGCCGTGCTCGTATGGGTAGTGTAGAAATTGAAGCACTACTTTCTTGCTCATGAGGTCCATCTAATCGCTCGCATGAATCCTATCAAGTTCCTTCTCGAAAAATCTGTTCTAACTGATAGGCTAGCACGTTGGCAGAGCTTCCTCTCCCAGTTTAAAATCACCTACATTCAGTAGAAGTCCATCAAAGGCTATGCCATAGCAGAACATCTTGCTCATCACCCTATTCCACAATTTGATCCTGTACGTTCCCAGTTTCCAGATGAAGAATTGATGTCCCTTAGCCAATCTGATCCCATGTGGACGTTATATTTCGATGGAGCTTTGAATTCTCATGGAAAGGGTATCGGGATTGCTCTTCTATCACATGAGGGTGTCACCATTCCACAAGCCTACAAATTAGAGTTCCCGGCTACCAACAACATTGCCGAATACGAAGCGTTGTTGGCTGGTTTGGAGCTCGCCCACTTCTATAGTGTCACCCATCTGCGGATTGTAGGTGATAGTCAACTGGTCTTGCGCCAAGTGCTCACCAAATATCACACCCATGATCCTAAGCTCAAACCATACCAAGAACTCACCTCAACCTATGCCAAGCTATTCTCCAAGATGATCTTTGTCCATGTCCCTCGTCATCAGAATCTTCTAGTAGACGCTCTTGCCACCATCGCTTCAACTCTCAACATGCGCTATCCTGGGGATTTTGACAGCATTCAAGTTGCACGGCGCAATACCCCTACTGTGCAGGACCCCGTCTTTCTCTAGATCAAGGAAGAGATGTTGAAGAAATTAGAAAGGAAGGGTAAGACTGAAGTTATGTTATTGGAGCTAGAAGAGGAATTGGAAGACGAGGAGAAGTCGTGGTATTATGAGATAGCAAGGTACTGCAGAAATCAGACGTGCCCTGAGGAAGCCACGACTGATGAAAAGAAGGCTATAAGGAGACTGTCCCAGAAGTACACTGTGGTTGGAAACACACTCTATAGAAGGGGATTCATTGGAGTATTACTCAGATGTCTGGATGATGATGAAGTTTGGAAGGTTGTTGAGGAGGTCATTCGGTGTTTGTGGTGGCCATGTGAATGGTCAGATGCTTGCCAAGAAGATTCTTAGGCAGGGCTTTTATTGGCCCACTCTAGAGGAGGATTGTTCCATCTTTGTCCTTCGGTGTGTCAAGTGCCAATTGCACGCGATAAAGTCCACTCTCCATCCTCTACACTCCACCCAATATCCTCCCCATGACCTTTCTCTATGTGGGCCTTCGACATCATTGGTCCCCTTGGTGATCCCAACTTCCAGAACAAAACCAAGTCATACATCCTCACTGCAACGGAGTATTTCACCAAGTAGGCAGAAGCCGAAGCATACGTAGAAATCAAGGCAACAACCGTCTGCAAGTTCATCATGAGAAACATCATCACCAGGTTTGGCATTCCAAGCACCATCATCACCGACAATGGGCCTCAGTTTATCTCTCAAGAACTATGTGACCTCTGCAACAGGTACAAGATTGCATTGCATCATTCATCACCATATTATCCACAAGGCAATGGCCAAGTAGAGGCCATAAATAAAATTTTGATTAAAATTGTTAAGAAAACCTGTGAGTCTAACAAGTTCTTAGATTGGCCAGAAAAGCTTGTAGAAACTCTATGGGCCTACCGCACTTCAATCCGTACTCCCACAGGGCAGACACCGTTTGCCCTCACTTATGGAATGGAGGCAGTAGTACCATACGAGATTCTCATTCCCTCGCTAAGAGTCCAGCTTGACAAAGACTTGTTAATCGATGAGCGGCGTGAATCGCTCCTAGCACAACTGGAACTCTTAGATGAGAAGCGTCTGGTCGCCGCAGAACACTCGAGATCATATCAAAATAGACTCACTCTTTTTCATCAAAAGAAGGTTATTGAGAGGAAATTCAAAGTCGGTGAAATGGTGGTAAAAAAGAATCTTTGTAAAACCAGGTGGTCCCCGTTCTAAACTCCAACCAAACTGGGAAGGGTCGTACGTAGTTAAAGAGGCATATCCCGGCAATGCGTATAGGCTAGTAAACACGGAGGGTGAGGAGCTCTCTCATCCTTAGAATGGGCTTCATTTGAAAAAGTACTACCCCTAGCTAGGTATTCGGATTTACGTGGTACAAAGATCCCTAAATGAAAAGCTATCATTGTTAATTCATTTCCCATTCTTGGTGTGTTAGCTTGAGGTGTCGACACCCACACACTTACATGCCCACCTTGGGAAGCTAGAGGCACGAAGTCTAAGGAAGATCAATGCCAAGCTAAGAGTCCGGGACGTTATCCATTTCTTTCCACTCTGTCCGCCAATAGACAGGGAAACCTGAGGCCTTTGAATCTGTCCAAAGCTCAAACGGGTGTAGGTCAGGTCATAATAAGGGGAAAAGAAAGAAAAAACAATGTCAAATCCAAAGCAAAAGAGCCAAAAACCAGGCACAAATTAAAAGCACGTCAAGAGCGGCAAAGTCCCCGTAGAGATCCAAACAGACCTTGTCGTAAGCATGCCAAAACCCTATAAGTCAAAAAAAAAAGATCGAACCCCACTGAGTGCAAGGGTAGAGGAATGAGTGTCTCCCCAATCGCCCAGACTATTGGCAGACTTCCTAAATTACTTCTTCCTTTCTCTCCCAGGGGTATGTCTTAGGGTCAAGGCAAGGCAACGATCAGGCAAAGAGGACGTCACCAAAGGCTACCTTGGGTGAAGACACCACTTAAGCACGTAACCTCTGTCTAGCACACCTAAGAATTATGAATGAACTCTCAATGATGGTTGAGTAACTGAAGGGTCCAAGTACCACATTTTTTCAAATAGAGCGGATCCCCTTCATTCCGCGCGTCTTTCTTAGAAGGGACTATGCCGAGTTGCGGCTCTTATTTTCAAAACTAAAAAAAAAAATACTTTCAAAATCCAAAAAAAATTGAATACTTTCAAAATAAAAAAAAATGAATATTTTCAAAACTAAAAAAAAATTGAATATTTTCAAAACCCAAACAAAATAGAATATTTCAAAACCCAAAAAAATCATATATGTTAAAAACCCCCAAAAAAAAAAAAAACACATATTTTCAATTCCTAAAAAAACTAAATATTTCAAAATCCTAAAATTACATTCCATTTGCTTGAATGCATCAAATGCATGTTCATTTTTTTAATTCCTGTTAGCATCTGCTTGCTTGCATGTTGCATTTTTAATTGTGTCATCCCTTTATTTCCGCCTTATTTAATAAAGGCTCAGCCCCTTGACAAGATCATGAAGCCAAGTGCCATAATATGTAGGGGGCTGAGTCAGAATAGACATTTAACTTGTTTGCTCAAGTGGTTTTCAGGTACAACAAAGGGGGAAAGGCAAAGATGCACACGTACATATATATGGCCAAAAGGGGGACCAACCCCAAGTACAACATAAGGTACCCCACTAGGTACACATCATCAAAAGAAAGGAAAAAGTATAATGTCATGGTCGGTGGCCCAGCTCTCGCCACCACTCTCTGCTGGCCGGGGATGTCTGCTGCTCTCTACCTCGCCAGGGTCTGCAGTCGAGCGTGGGGCAGGAGGCCTCATGGAGGCGTGAGATCCAGTCAACCCCTGGGCAGCACGTGCCTTCTGGACATTCCTCTGGCACTGAGAGGAAGTCACTAAGTAGCTCCTGGAGTAGGCACTGGCTTGTCCCTCCCTCACGGCGCGCTCACACCTACGATGATACCGGTCCTCCGCCTCCTTCAGTAGTGCTTAGAGATGCCCAGGCTCGCACGGGCATCCACATCCTGCTGAGTCAGCCGCTCTCGCTCTTGGTCTAACGGCTACGCTCCTCAGCCCACTGGCTGCACTCATCTATGCGATCCTCCGTCCACCGAGCGTGCTCACGCTCATGCTCCCTGCGCTCCACAGAGAGCGTAATCTGCAACTCCGTTACCTCGCGAGGCAGGTCTGTACCCTGCTGGGAGACCTGAGTCCGCAGCTCAGACAGCTGCTGCGACAACTCGTCATCTCAGCACGAGTGCGTGTCTCTCTCATGAGGGTGCTCCGAAGCTCATCCGACTGAAAACGAATCAGGCACAAGTAAGTATACAACAGTTCAGTTTACATGTGTATCTAATCAATCTTTACTTACTCAAGCAGTGAGGTCGCACTCTACCACCTCCGCCCTAACTACTGCTGCTGTTAACTGCTCCTGGAGTGAGGATACCTCCAGGTCAGAAACGCCCCTGCTCGTGGAGGCACCTGCTGCGTCGGTACGCTCCACAGTCGTCTGTGCCGCACGCTATACAAATCAGAAGTCAAGTCAGCACAGGGTAAGGTAAAATAAAGCAAAGGTACGATGTACTAAACTTACCAGTGCATCTAGTGCACCTTGTGTCTCTACCAGCTGGGCCTCAGTGCTCGCCAGCTGGACGCACAGCGTGTCGATCAGGCCGTCCTGAGCATCCTGCACATGCACATACTTGTTAGAACATCAAGCTAACCATATTGGATAGGATAAAGTTTAGAAGTGCATACTCTCGCTGGCCTCATGAAGTTTTGGCCCCTGTACTCCTCCTGGAATCACTGAAGGTACACAAGGCTGTCGGTAGCGTCCGACTCCACCAGCTGTCTGCCACGCTGCCATTCGGTGAACTGGTCGGGGAAGCGTAGACGCTAGTCCACTCTCTTCACCTTTCCATGCGTCCTTCTCCCTATCCCCTTGGGCTCTGTCTCATCATGCCACTCCTGGAGTAGTCCCACGGTGCGAGCGGCAAGCCGGAGGCGGAGCGGCTCAATCTCGTTCATGCAATGGACCTAAAGGTCCCGCCTGAACCGAGGTCGGCCACTCTCGACCCACGGCTGGCCGTCGTCGCCCATGCCCGCATAGGGCTGCCATACAACCTGCACACATGCATGAGTCAGTCACATGTTATAATTCATATTAAATGCATGGAAAAGAAACGAGATAGGCACATACCAGAAGCGTCGGGAAATCCCGGATGTCTTGACGCAAGGCGTCGAGCTGCAGGGTAAAGGATGCCACAGTGACGACTGGTAGCCACCTCCGTGAGAGGGGCAGTGCGTCAGGATGCACCTCAGTCGCTCTCCCCAAGGGGAGGTAGTAATAGGTCCACACATGCATACATACACACATTGATTAGTTTGACTAACAACTTCAAATGCAAAAAAATTAAAAGACTGAACGAAGATGTACCTAAAGAAAGGGTGTAAATCCACCCACTGTAGTCTCCCATCCGTTGCGCTGGAGAGATCCGCGAATGTGTGCGCCAAGAAGGCCGCACCCCATGCGTACTGGCCGACTCTCTCCAGATCCCCTAATATTTCCAAAAGCTGCAATGAATGTTGTTCCCCTTGGTGGCCAACAACATCTTTCCCAAAAAGAGCACCAAAAACCTCCTAAGGTCCCAGTCCGCCCTCTCCTTATCCTCGGGGTCCTGGCCATACACTGCCCTTGCCAACCCCGCGGCACGCTGCATAAACTCCTGTAGTGTCTCCTCACCTGTCTGTCGCACCCCGTGCAGACCTAAACTCCCCAGTAACTCCACCCGGTCGACCATTCTCCAGTCGCCGAGCTCATCCTCGCCCACGGGCTCCAACCCCAGCAAGTCCTGCACAAACTCTGTGTAATCAGCATAGGTAACCCCATCATGACTCTTCGTCTACCCTGAGCCCCGTAATTTGGGCCCATCCTCCAAACTCGGCACCATGTGCCCCCAGGGAAACAAGAAAGCCCTACTCACACGGTCCCACCTCTCTCTGAGAGCCTGTACCAGGGGGCTATCTATGTAAAATGGCTCGATCTCTAAGATCGGCCCGACCCCATTCCCCGGACTCTCTCTCTTTGGAAGTCCGGGACGCCCCTGGTACGTTGCTCCATCACGCAGGCCACTACAAACCTCGATTTCATAATCCCCTGCATAAGGCCACACACAAGTCAACACGAGTTACACATTTAAAATAATTAAAAACTGTGCACAGATCTGGCCCAACCCATGTAACGCCCCGACGCGAAATATCGGAGCGGGATTACAGTTATTAAATAGTCAGAGCGGAGAAAAAAAATAACAAACCATTGCACATTTGGAATACTATCAACCGAACTCCAATTTCATAATAACCCACAAACTTCATTACAACCACTAATATCTCATCGACTTCATTGACTAACTATTACATCAACGTATCAAAGCCAAAAGTAGGGCCCAGAGTACTTTATTCAATCTAACTACTACATAAGAGCTAACTGATCATAACCATACTAGCTAACTACTAAGCAAATGGTTGCCGAAAAGGGTCACTCCTGAGCATCGCCTCAGTCCCATCCTCGTGAGTGTGGTCATCGTCAAACTCGACTGAAAAACACATTGAATAAATACGCAGGATGAGCAAAATAACGCCCAGTAGGACTTAATATCTCATGAGAACAAGCATGCTTAAGTAATAATGTCTTTAGGAGCAGGATACGAGAAAAAGTTGCCATTGTTGGCTTTTGGTACGGCAGCAAGTTGACCTAGAGGGGGTGAATAGATTTTCTGCAGTCTGGAAAATAGTAAAATTAAAACACAGAAAATTAACACTTGAAAGTTTTGGTAGTTTGGTGTGATGAAGAGTAGCAGTGGCGGAAGCAAATAAA
>JACBKR010000057.1:0-75917 GCA_014218235.1 Colocasia esculenta | reverse complement strand
CTTTCCATAGATTTAAGTGGAATAGGGCGATACAGATATACGATAAATTAAAAACTATTAGGTCTCGACACTGAGGTCCACGAAAAATCATTCACTGTGCCTATTAAGCCATACGAGATGGGGTTTCTTTGTTATAAAAAAAATTATTCAAATAATATCTAATTGTCACTAAAATAATAGGTAAAATATTGAAAATATTTTTGGTGTAAGAAAGTTCGTCTAAAAAAACTCAATTAATATAGGTCACACGTGGGAGATGTGGCCGAATAATAACTGATCACAACAGGGCACTTTGTAATTCATGTGCAGTGCGAGTTAGATGAAGAACACCCTAACGATGAGAACGGTGAGCGCATTGCCGTGGATCCACGAGCAAACACAAGATTTGGTCTTTTTGTGCATATGACCAATATACATGCTCGTGTCCTCTCTTTTGCGCTAGTAGATCATACCAAGCCTATAATATCGATTCTGGTTTCCATCGCAAGTTATCAAACCAAACCCTAATATATTTATGATCTCAAGTCCAGCAAATTTAGCCTATACTAGCTCCCATGCGAAGTAAATCTTTAGACTTAGCAGTTAGGGAACCACTTTGTGCTCGGGTTAGTTAGTGGGGTCCATGTTCAGGTGTTGTTCTTAGGGCTAGTTGGTTGAACACTCTATCTCGGCCGAGCATTAATCATTTCCCTAATCGTTAAGTGTTCATTTAAGAGTGAGCTACAACTCTTTCTTAATTTAGATTGTCTCATTTTTCATCACTCTTTACCATCAAATTAGATTAATCTACGTTCAAATCTATTGCATTTTATTATACAAATTTTATTTAAATAAGAGTCATTCACTCTAACTAGGGTTGTTAATAAGTCGGAATCAGAATTGAAAATGAGTGTTTCTACTTCCGTTTCTTATAAAAAATTTAAGAGTTGAAAATGGAAATAAAAAAAGGTGTTTATGCTTCTACACTTATTTCCGCGTTGAGTTGAAAAAATAGAAAAATAAAATAAAAATTTTGGATGTAACAATATTTATATAATTAGAATAAATTTATTAATTTACGAATACATTAATTATTAAATTTATGAATAATTTTAAATATAAATTTAATAATCTCTTCTACCATATCATCTCCATCATGTAGATTATAATGACCATTATTAAACGAAGTATGACACGATCAAATTAATATGATAAAATCATATAGTTATCTATAGTGGTTGAGTAATAGATAATCAACATATATAGGTACGAAGACCGTTAAAGAAAAGGATTACCATATATGATAGAACGAGAGAGTAACCACTAATCAATAATTAGGACAATGATAGATGACATTTGCATATAGATTGGAGGTGATGGACAATGAGTTAAAAATTTAAGAGTCAAACTTTCGAAATTAAGGAGTTTTTATTATAAAAATATCATATACTATATATTAAAAAATATCAAAAACAGAAACGAAAAAATAGATGTAAATTAGATATTTTCATTTCCGCATCTTATAAAAATTAGATATTCATTTTCACTTCCATTAAATTATAAGCATTTTTTTCAAAATTTCACATCTTATAAAAATATAAAAATGAGGCAGTTAAATAGAAATAAAAAATCCATTAGCAATCCTAATTCCAACCCCACTAACATGGTGACAGCTTCCTCTGACAAAGAATGTGATCAAACTTCATTTGGGTTGGACTTTTGGACCAGCAAAAA
The DNA here is from genome assembly GCA_014218235.1 of Colocasia esculenta. NCBI lineage: Eukaryota > Viridiplantae > Streptophyta > Magnoliopsida > Alismatales > Araceae > Colocasia > Colocasia esculenta. The sequence continues at coordinate 74,204 of JACBKR010000057.1, read as the reverse complement.
CCACAAGAATTTATTTCTCAACGACTGCCCCCTCTTCTCTTCCTTCCCTGTCATTTTTTACGACCAGGCTGCCGGAAAATGCCCGTCGGAGAGGGAGCACCGCGCACGAGCGGGAGCGGGAGATTCCCTGTCCGCGCACGCCCACACACTCGCAGCAGCCCCGCCCCACATGCGCGGCCGGTGGAACACAGATCGATGTGTCCATGGGCCCACCACCAACCGTTCCAACTTCACCCCTCGGTAGCCGTCAGATCTCCATCCGACGGTAGAAAACCCGAGTTAGCCGTGGACCCCATCCGCTAAGCATTAGCTGATAAAAAAAGAGTTTGTATGCATATATATACCCTTATAAAAATATAATTAGGCCATAAATTTTATTATTTTTGTATTTCCACTAAAAAATCTGTTAGATATTTTTTACACCAAAAATCTGTTAGAAATCGTCAATAAAATACAGGACGTGATTTTATCCATCCAAATAGATCATATATAATATCTCTCAATCATAGTAGTTAACTTTCCAAAATTTAAGTGATACACGACAAATTAAGAGATACTAGGTCTCGATTTTGGAGTCCATGAAAAATCACTCACTGAGTCTACTAAGATCTCGTTTGGCAATGCAGTTAAAAAAAGAAAAAATCGACAAACACCAATTTTGCAAAAGTTGCTGATAAAGCTCTGCTTTTGGTCAAATCCTGCCACCGCCCTCATTTCCAAAATTTGGAAAAACAGTCAGAGATCCGTTTTTTGAGTTGAGGAGAAATATATATTTTTCTTTTTATATCTCTTCTCCACTCAAAATTTCATCCGCACGTAAATTAATGTCGCACAAATGTACTTAAAAACGTTGCAGATCATGTCAAAGATTTTAGACACAAAATCTTCCCTTAAAATATTCCCAAACAATGTCACATGGGATTATAAATTATGATCTAATTATTATTTTAACAAGGATACATCTAAAAAAACCCAATTAATATAAGTCACACGTGAGAGATGCGGCTGAATAATAAGTGATCACAACCGGGCACTTTGTAATCCACGTGCAGTGCGAGTTAGCTGAAGAACACTCAAACGATGAGAACGGTGAGCGCAGTCGCACTGAGGTGGGTGGATCTAGGGGTGTAAACGAGTCGAGTCGAGTCGAGTAGTATGCTGTTCAAATTCTGTTCGTTAATTTTTAATCGAGTTCGAGTCGAGTTCGAGTATTGAAAATGTCTGTTCAAACTCGGCTCGTTTAAATATTCTCGAGCTCGAGTTCTTAACAAGTATCTTAACGAGTTTAATTGAATTTGCGAGTTCGTATATATAAGTAAATCCAATCCAATCTACAAGTAAAAAATTGATCGTTCATAAGACCTAAATTTATCTTATTTCAAGCTCATATCTCAATAGTTTTGATAAGTTGCTCAATTTAACTATTTTAATATAATGTTTGAAATATATTCATAATTTATCACAAGCAATATGAAATTAATAGATAGACACCGCAAGAGATGGGGTTGGTGCGCGAAAAGGTAGGGGCGGTGCTGCAACTCCCCTTCGCACACCGCCCAGAGCCCTCTTTCTGCACCGTCGGTGACTGTACTGCGGCCGCCGAGAGCACCGTCTACTACTGACGGATGGTCCCCAGTGGTTGTTGGAGATGCCAGTGGCCGACAACGCGCCCCTCGGCCCCACCGGAGGTCTCACCTACTGGGTAGGTCGGTCTCGGGAAGAAGAAGATACTTGATATGCTGGGGGACTTTGCAACACTAAATTTTGTGTTCATGCCCCTATTTACATGATTTGTGTATATATCCTCATTTACATAATTTGTGTATATACACTGCGGATTTAGTCTATGACATTTAAGCCCTCATAAATATTTTATATTGTAATAATAACTGTATAAAAATAAATAAATATTTTTATATCAATATATATTTATTATATTTAAAAAATATTTAAACGAAATGTTAGCGAGTACTTAGACAAGCTCTTAACGAATATTTAATCGAGCTCTTAAACGAGCTGTTCACGAGTATAATCGAGTCGAGCTCATATGTGTTCAGACTCGGCTCGTTTATAAATCGGGCTTTTTTTTTTTGTTCCAGCTTGGTTCGTTAATTAAATAAACGAGTCGGACCGAACTTTTATCGAGTCGAGTTTCGAACTATTCGTCGAACGTATCGGCTCGTTTACACCCCTAGGTGGATCCACTAGTAAACACAGGATTTGGCCATTTTTACATATGAGCTATCCAATATACGTATTTGTGCTTGTGTCCTTCTCTCTTTTGCGCTAGTAGGCCATACCAAGCCTATAGGCTATAATATCGTTTTTGGTTTCCATCGCAAGCAAAACCCCACGCGGAAACTGGAGAGCAAGCATGAAACCCCCGCCGGCCACCGTGCTTCTCCGGCCTCCGAAAAACCCTAGTTACCTTCTCGTGCTTGCTGCGGCTGCGATTAGGACCGGGATATCTCAAACTGCGGAGGCGATCGGACGGGGAAGGCCATGTTGCCAGCGATGATCGGATTGATGAATCTACTGCGGCCATCTGAACTCCCCATTGCGGCCATGATCCGGTGGAGAACGCCGTCCAGGTTACAGGTTTCAGCATTCGGGGCCGGGGAGGTGGAAGGAGGGCAGAAACCCCCTTTGCAGTACTACCTGGGGTGAGGCGCACACCCACAGCAGCAGTCGAGTCCACACCTGGGGGTCACCACCGACCGCGCGCGGCACTAATGCAGGGTGATGCGTGTGAATGGAGTGGAAATATAGCCAACAGGACAAGTGCGATGCCTCTGCCGGGGCGATCCCGCCGTCCCACTTTTGATACGAGTCCTTTTCACCGGCCTCCTCGTCCACAATTTGCTTTCAATAGCAGGCTATAACTAGCAGTTGTACTTCGTCATCTTGATCGCAACGTTACGTGCTCAACGACAAATCTCCGTCACATCATCTCAGAAGCGTCGCTCCAGTCCAGGCGCGTTGCCTAGAGTTCCATCCGAGACGTGAGTGGACGCGCAACTACCGGGACGGGAGACACGCCGGAGCGCCGCCGGGAGCCTTTCGCGTTAACATCCATCAAATTGTTCGTTCAGATGGAACCGTAAAAAAAAGCGATGCAGATGGATAGATCTCAAAAATTTTCGGACATTTCAAAGTTTTATTATTATTATTATTATTATTATTATTATTGTTATTATTTTGTGCGGGTGGCCGGTAGTAGCCACCTCCCCCGTTTGTTTTGTTTCGCATGGGCATCCAGCGCTTGCGGCCACGGAGGGGGCCCCTCCGCGCTTGCGTCGTCAACGGCCGTCTTCCCCAGCCGGGTCGTCGGCACCCACAACACCCCAAGATCTTAAATCCGTGTTGTGCTCGCCACTTCCACCTAAATTTATTATTTTTATGCTGTTTGATCCCCTCACCCCCTTCCCCAATCATCATCCCATCAATCCATTTGAAAAATTATCGGCATCCAAAGGAGTAGAAGAGAGAGAGAGGAGAAAAAAAAATGGTTCTCGAATGCTTGCGTCCTGCGATCGCCTGGGTTTTTTTAATGCGCGTTCTTCCTGTTGCAAGATTCCAGCTTTATGTGTTTCCGTCGGATATCCATGTGGGGTGAGCAATGATTGTGGTGCGTGCTCTGTCCCGGGGGCGGTTCTGCCTCTGCCTCATTCTCTGCTCCATTCATCTGAACCTGCGAATCGGCCGAACGATCTGAAGCACATGCTGCTTGCCGCCGCCGCCGCTGCCGCTGTTGGGTTCTGGCGGAGATGTGCGCTCCTTCGGCCTGCCGCTGCGCAGATTGGCGCTCCATTGGCTCAACAGGTCGTTGATCCACCACTTCTCGACGCCCTGAGGTGGATTGGCGCCCCGGGTTTTACGTAGGAGGGAGGAGGTATGCTATCTCGACTCGACCCATATGTTTCCACCATTAATCTTTCTCTGGTTCTTCCGGTTTAATCTGGCTGTCAAGAGGCAGATGACAGATGCCCATCTGTTGGTATCCCTAAACGACGAATCCATTCCTGTTTGGCGTTCTGGGGAGCTGCAGGAATTGTTCTGCCTTTTTTTTTTTAATTATCGATCTCGTTGGGCCATTTTATTAATAAAATAGGGTAAAAACGGGGGCAAAATCTGCTTAGGGCCTAAAAAAAGTGGAAAATTTTAATTAGGCTAAGAGATTATACAACAAATACATCAATAAGTCCTAAGCTGGGATTGATAAGAACTATTGATTACATACATGAATAATCTCAATCAAAAAATACGACGAAGAACAACACTTAGATATCTTAATACCCCTTTTATATGACTTGGACGCAAAAAAATTTCTCGACGGCCCTGTAGAAATGACAAGTATGTAAATCTTGACATCTTTTTTATATTTACTTGGATGCAAAATAATTTCTCGACGGCCCGATAGAAGTGACAGGTAGATAAATTCTAACATCCTTTTTTATGTTGACTTGGACGTGAAATAATTTCTTGACGGCCTGTTGAAGTGGTTCTAAAAGATTGTGACTGACTCATGAGCGTCTATACATAAGAGTAATACTAAGCTTTCGGTATTGTCGGGAGCTCAACCTCGTTGGAAGGGTCGCGCCCCTCCACGTGCACGCCGCGTGGAGGGGGCGGGCCCCTCTAGTATTTAATATTATTTTTTTACAATTTGTGTACATAAATGATGTATTTGTACATATAAATACATGATTTATACACACAAATAATACACAAAAAAATAAAATATTTAATATTGAGGGGCCCGCCCCTCCAGCAAGGCTATGGGAGCATAGCATTTCTCCTATACATAATATTTAATGGGGTCACTTAATTTTATTAAATTTTTAAAATTTTATTAAGCGTTCAAAATTTTTATTATATTAATTTTAGTTAAATATTTTTAAATAAAATAATTTTATTAAAATTTTAAAATAATTTTATAAATATATAAATAATTCTACTAAATAAATTTTTTACATCTGTCACCGTATAATCTTACCAAAATTAACAACATGGGCGTTGTCCGTAACTTCTTCCTCAACCAAGAAGCCCAACGAACCTTCGCCGTGGGAAGTGGAGTGCACGGAAACCTGCAAATTAGCCGGTGGGGGAGGGGCATTCACGTCCAAGGGAACCAGGTTGGTTCCGGCTAGGCTTCCGGGGAGCCGCTGACTCCAGGAACGCCGCGATCACAGGACTCCGACAGATGTGCACCTTTATTTAGACTCCGAAGACTTACGAGGGGCAGACCCCGGAGAGGAAGGCCCGGGATCATCGGCAGAAGGAAACTTCGGCGCGAAATTATCGGGATCTGCCACGCCCGACTCCGTGAGCACCAGACGCAGCTCCGGCGACGGAGCCCGGCGGCTAGGCGACTGCTCCGTCGGAGTCGGCGAAGGCACCGCCGTGGGCGACGGTGCAGCGTTGGCCTTGGCTACGTCGCCTTCCAAAGCACCACCGGACGGATCGATCTGTAGCCTGCTCTACTTTTTCCGAGCACCTCAAAATGGCTCTCAACCATCGGGAGGCTCTGAAGCTTGTAGAACCTTCTCCGCCTGCGGTGAAGGCTGTGCACCGTTATCACGCTTCACCGGACGCCACTGTTGGACGAGCTCTGTAGCAGCACGTTTCGTAGTGTCTAGAGGAGGCTGCTGTGAAGGCTTCGCTGGCTCCGTCGTCACACGATCCTTTAGATCTATTGCATTCGGAACCAACCACTATGACCCAGGCGAGAGCAGGAAGTGCAGAACTTGGGTAGGCATGGGAACGCCGCAGTTATACAGTTTTGCTTTTTCGCCTTTCTTTCCTTTCCTTTTCTCGTCGGGGTAGAATTCGTGGTGGATGAGCTGACGGGGAATACTGTGGAAAGGGCAAAGAAAGAAGGAAACGGTGGTTTTTGATGCCCTGTTTCTCTCATCAGACACAATGGTGGTTTTGGTCGGTGCGGTGCTTTGTTTGATATATTTAGATCTCTGTTTCCCCAATGGACTTGCTGTTTGAGCTCATACACATAGGAGTGAGGGGGTTGCCCTCTAGCTGGATGGAGATGTCGAGATTTTTCAATTATAGGTCAGTTAAGTGGAATATCTTGTCGTTTGCAGAGGGTGTCTCCGGATCTTGATCTCAGATAGAAGAGAACTTGCTCCGGCAAGGTATTTCCTCCCGAGTGCTGAAAAATGGAGTCACCTATGGGGCAGCAGAATGTTCGCCGGAAGAAGATGACAAAACAGCTTACAGGGAAACGGGATGACACTCCTCTGCATTCAGCCGCAAGGGCAGGCAATCTGGTTGCGATGAAGCAGATGCTGACGGATACAAATCAGGAGGACTTGAAGGAGTTGTTGATCAAACAAAACCAATCAGGGGAAACTGCTCTGTACGTCGCCTCAGAATATGGTTATGTTGATTTAGTGAGTGAGATGATCAAGTATTATGATGTTGCATCAGCTGGAGTAAAGGCGAGGAATGGCTATGATGCATTGCACATTGCAGCCAAGCAAGGCGATGCAGGTACAAATTCCTTCAATTATGTACTTTTTGTTTCTCTCGAGTCCTTTTGACTTAAAATTTGATTTCCCTTTTTTTTCCGCCTTTTCTTGTGAGATTCATAGGTCCCTACTGTTGCAGCTAAGTTGCAGAACGCTTTTGAAATATCAAAATCTCTTTCATCCTCCAAAATCATGCTCTAGCGATACTGTCTCCTTATCTTTCCTTATTTCCCCGGCATATCAATCTTATTTCTATTATCTTCTAGTTTCCATGAGCTTGGAATTGCTTCTATTCGTGTGGTCATGAATCCCAAGTTATGCAAATGAGAAAGATTGAAGCTTCTTCTGACGCAAGCATTGCCTAGACCTTATAATAGGGAATTACTGTTGGATGCAAGCTATACTTTGAAGCTGAGGTTTGGGTACTGTAAAATTTTGCCCATCTGTTTTTAAGTAATATTATTTAGCTAATTAGTAGGATACTGCTTAATTGCAGAAGCAAAAAAATTAAGAAAAATATCATGCAAGTCATATCTGATACATGAACATCCTCCAGGTTAGGTTGTCAGCCTTGTTGTATTGTCTGACATAAATCACTTATCACTTATTTTTGTACACTTACCTAGGTATTTCTTACATTAGAACATATAATTGTGTGAATGATAATTTACAAGAGATGTAGACCGTTTTCTGACATATGGTTGGGTCATGCCATGGCCAACTTGCGGTCCCTTTTTGAGTGGTTGAGCAACTCAAGCTGAAAGAATAAATTAGACAAGTAAAATAGGCATAATCGCTCCCTCTAGGAGAGCCACTAAAATTATCCTATATATAATCCCTTATTTCAGAACTACTGTTTGCTGTTTCTTCTTGTCGTGAGGCTATCACCAGTTACCGTTCTCATGACTCGGCGTGTCATGTGCAGATGTCTTGAAGATTTTATTAGAGGCACTTCCAGAACTCTCCATGACGGTCGACCTATCAAACACTACTGCACTGCATACTGCTGCAACACAAGGTCATATTGAGGTTGTGAACCTCCTACTGGAAGCCGATGCAAATTTGGCAAAGATAGCGAGAAGTAATGGGAAAACAACTTTGCATTCTGCAGCGAGGAATGGGCACCTGGAGGTTGTAAAAGCACTTCTAAACAAGGATCCTAGCACAGTGCTCAGAACTGACAAAAAGGGTCAAACAGCCTTACATATGGCTGTCAAGGGACAAAACATGGAGGTAGTTGAGGAGCTTCTCAAGTGTGAACCATTACTGATCAACCTAATGGATACAAAAGGGAACACAGCATTACATATAGCGACAAGGAAGGGTCGTGCTCAGGTATAGTCCTCATTATCCTTCTTTGTTCTCTGTTTCTACTAAGTCCTATTTATAGAGCTGGTACCACACCATCTTGTTGGCTTATGCATTGTATTATTGTTGTAGCACATGGGAGTTATTCCCTCTTGGGCTATGCACATGGAATGTGAGCACTGAAAAATACAGATAACAGCTTACAATATTCTTCCTCTCTATAAATAAATAAATTAATTGGCATTTGGAAGAACAACTTTATAGCTTGTTAATTTTACGGTTCATTCAAAAGATTTCGTTTTTTAGTGATCACTGAACATCTCTTCTCTTTAAAACATTCATTTAGAAGGATTGTGATTCCAGGCTTGCACCAAGTGGCGCTTATTTGATCTTTTTCTGGTGATTGAAGGTGTTGCACAATTACGACACCCAATATCCTGGGTGCTTAAACATTGATGAGCTTAGAATTTGAGAGTCCTTGACGATTTTCATGATCTTAAATTTGATTTGTGCTTGTGATGAGTAGGCATTTTACTGCATTTTATGATCACGGCATGTCAGAGAGCAGTTCATGGGTTAAATCATACTGAGGTTCACGTGCTAAGCAAAGTATATATGTCTTCAATGTAGTCACATAGGAAGGGCTGCTGAAATGACTCAGAGAACCGCTTTAGGATATAGGAGCAACCATGCGATTGAAACACTTACAAAATGCAAGGCGATCATTGTGAGTAAGGAGCCTCTATTTTTTACTTTTCCCTCACAAATGTATGAAGAAACACAATGAACAACCAAAATGCATTAAGCCTGCATTCAGTTTATTTCACTCTACGGTAGCTTACCATACACTTCAGTCTATTTGGAAGCCTTCCATCTGGAATCCCCTTTCAGTTTCTACCTATTCGTAGCATACACTTGTTCCACCCCTTCGATGGCAGGGAATGGTGCAGGCCAGTAATGTACACGTTTGGAGGGATAAGAAACTCCATTTGGAGCTTCCAAGATTTCTCAATCTGAAGCTTGTGGATGACTTCATTGCATTTGGGGCCATGCATTAATTTTTTTACCTCGTAGACTTGGTCCCTTGGACCCTAGAATATGCAGCTGCAGTTGTCTGAGGAATAAAGATGCTCTTGATGGACTCGTGTTTGAAACTTTAGCAAGTACTTTGCAGATGCCTTCCTTCATCAAACTATTTGCTCTGCTTCCTCACAATTTTGCTTGCCTTCTGATTCTGCACTATGCAACTTGTCACTGGCGATAACCTTCTTCCTGGCAGAACCTGATTACACTAAATTTGCGTATTATATTAGCTGTACAACCTGGTTGTAATACGGGAGAGGGACTAGTTCATTTGTTAATGGTTTTGTCTAGAGCAGCTAGCATACCTTCGGGAACAATTGGGGATTCCTTCCATTCTTGCATCGATTTGTGATATTTTCTCAAAGCATGTGAAGATCAAAATTGCTTGTATTCTTGCATGGATCTGTGATATTTCTCAAAGTATGTGAAGATGCATGAAAACTAGTCCACATTCTGCGCCAATTTTTAATTTGTAGGAGCCCGGGAATTAATAATTAGTGTGTGATACCCGAGATGCGCTGCGATACTGCTTGCTTGCATGCAGATAGCGAAGAGGCTCGTGGAGATGAAGGAGATGAACACTAAGGTCGTCAACAGATCTGGAGAGACAGCCCTGGACACCGCCGAGAAGACGGGACACTCGGACATCGCGGCAATCTTGCTCGAACATGGCGTCCAGATGGCCAGAACCATCAAGTCCCCCAACCCCGCCCGGGAGCTGAAGCAAACCGTCAGCGACATAAAGCACGAAGTCCACTACCAGCTGGAGCACACCTACCAGACGAGGAAGCGCGTCCAGGTGATCGCCAAGCGGATCAACAAGCTCCACACCGAGGGCCTCAACAACGCCATCAACTCCACCACGGTCGTCGCCGTCCTCATCGCCACCGTCGCGTTCGCCGCCATCTTCACCGTCCCCGGCCAGTACGCCGGCGGGCAGAACGACATCCCGCCGGGGTTGTCGCCGGGCGAGGCCAACATCGCGCACGAGACGGCGTTCATGATCTTCTTCGTCTTCGACTCCGTGTCCCTCTTCATATCCCTGGCGGTGGTGGTGGTGCAGACCTCGGTGGTGGTGATCGAGAGGAAGGCGAAGAAGCGGATGATGGCCATCATCAACAAGCTCATGTGGGTGGCCTGCGTCTTCATCTCGGTGTCCTTCCTGGCCCTCTCCTTCATCGTGGTGGGGCGCAAGGAGAGGTGGCTCGCCATAGCCGTCACCATCATAGGCACCTCCATACTGGTGACCACCCTGGGGACGATGTGCTACTGGGTGATCGCCCACCGCATCGAGTCGAGGAAGCTGAGCCGCCTACGGCGGTCATCCCTCAGCCGGTCACGGTCCTTCTCCCCCTCCGGCATCTCGGAGGCGGACCTTCTGAACGACGAGGCCAGGACGATGTATGCCATATGAGAGAGAAAGAGACACAGAGAGAGAGAGAGAGAGAGGCGTCCTGCGTGCTGAGTTTTTCCTCTTTTTGCATGCATGGCCCAGAGCCGGCGGCGGGGTGGCGCTTCTTCTTCTCGCGTAGTGCTACCACCGCACGCACACACGTATGTCTGTGTATGATAACGATCTCTCCCCCCTGTTCAAAGGGGTTCACCACCGTCGTAAATAACGGTCTCATCCTTACTAAGGTCGATCTGTGACTTCTCTTCCTCTCCCACCCCGCAAAAGGTGAAATCTTTGTCAGGAGGAGAGCAGGTACTCTGGATTCTGGATCTGTTTAGTGTGTAGGTAAAGAGAAAGATTTAATGTACTTTTATATTACACTAAGTAACAAGTCCATGTGACATCTAATTATTAAATTGTCATTTTATCACTTTCTATATGAGAGGTGTCACATAAATTATTATCTAATCATATTACACTTAAAATATAATATAAAAATATATTAAATCTTTCTCGAAGGTAAAAGGGGTGTCATAGTTTGGATAACTCATCTGACTTGTAATTGGTCAAATTCAAATGCCCAATGACTAATCTTAAAAAGTTGTCGATATGAAATTGTAGAAAACTTGATTATCTTCCTAATGATCTAAATTTTGATATTAATTAGACATTTCTACAAATGGTATGGTTATTTACGATTTACTACTAGTTCCTGATCACATAAGTTTCCTGATTACTGGGACTAGTTCTTTAATAGGTCGACTAATTTGAGTACACCCAATGGGTGGTTATTGGGCTTGTGAATTCAGGATATATATTGTATACTATATTTTCGTATCTTGATTTTTTTTTGGGTATGTTGGACACATGTTGAGAATTGTAACGAAAGTGAATCTAATGAATCTTGGTTAACTAAACAAAATGACATATTAGACCTCAAAAGTATTAAATCCTAGTAGATTCCTAATAAGTTTAAATTTATTTTAAAGGGTCTATACAGTAGAAGTGTGTAAGGAAAAAGTGACACTAATTCATACTATAAAGTACAATTAAGAGTACAATTACGTGGCTAATCTTATTGGACTCTCTCATCTGATTCCTTCATATAGGTGACAAAATTTGGAGAAGGAAAAATCCCACTAAATACTGTGTATCATGGTCTTTAAATTTTTTTAAAATATATATTTTTAAAAAATAACACAATTGCAATACTATAGAGTTTCATGCTAAACATGGAAATGTTCAGATTTGCCCTTATCAGAGCGTAATTTCGACGCGGTGGCCGGGCACGCCGTAACACGCTCAGACAGTCCTCTTTCCTGGTCGCCTCTTAGCGTCGCGGGGACGCCGTGCCGCCGGATCGGAGACGACCTGACATCGGACGAGCGGCGAGAGCGCGAAGGGGGAGGGATGGACGCGGAGCTGCTGGAGTTGCAGAGGCAGTTCGAATCGGTGCAGCAGGCCAAGTCGAGCGTGAGGCTCTCGGAGAGGAATGTGGTGGAGCTAGTGCAGAAGCTCCAGGAGCTCCGGTTCATCGACTTCGACCTCCTGCACACCGTCTCCGGGAAGGAGTACATCACCCCTGTAAACAATTTCTCCGCCCTCTGCTTTCTTCTTCTAGGGTTTTGGCCTTTTCTCCTTGCCCTGCTCTGACTTGGGTGCAAATTGGTCTTACATTTAAATGCGAATGTTTGGTCTTTTGCGTATTTTTTGGCCGATCTCCATAGAGGGATTGTGGTCTGGGAACCACGATGCGTGGGGGTTGTGTAATTTGATCAGATCGTTACGGCCTTCTGGATTTGTGAAGGGTTTCTTAGTTCGGAAAAGAGAATGGCTAAGCGTTGGGCCTAAGGGATGTTTAATTTTTGCCCTGAACTCTCGGTAACCTAGTTCTGCTTAAACCCAAGGGTTAGCGATCTGCATGATCACTGAAGCGAATGGCCGCGGAGGATCACATTCTGAGTCTGCAGAATCGCAGACCGAGTTGTGTACTATAAAGTTCATGAGATGTTTTGCAAATAGTAAGCTGGAGATGTAAAAGCAGAAAAGCTAATATGATAAAGAGAAAATAGGGACGCCCTGTAAGAATGCTTCTTACGATTCTACAAGAAGCTTATCATTACTACAACCCGATATTTGGTCAGACTTTCTTCGACATAATTATGCAATTGTGTCCGGCATATACACATCCATACTTTAAAATTTTTGAAGAGCTCAGATATAGGAGAAAATAAGTGTCAGGGGCCCACGAGAAACACTTAAAAGTATTAGCATGACAAGTTACTGCTTGCAAGAGACTGTCCCGTTCAGCCATAGCACAGAACATTAGTTCATGTATAGGCTTCAAAAAACAACGAAGTGATACCATCTGTCTGTCTGCAATATTTGAAAATTTGAAACCCATCTCCCAACATTTTTAGAAGTCTGTGGGTCTGCAACCACAAAGGAGAAGCTCCAAGTCTTCATACCTGGAGGAAATCCCAAGCCCTGTCGTGTCCTTACTCCTATCTCATAGAGCTTGTGAAAGTTTATAGCTGAAAGGAGGCATATTGAAGAATCAATCGGATCCCTTAGCAACCTACTTAAAAGATCTTTAATGTTTATTGGTAAGCCTAGGACTATTATTTGTGCCTTAAATTCCATTTTCATATTCATATAGTTGGATCATGAATTCCTTTTCTCAGAAGTGGAATGGTGGGCTTCCTTGAATGTCCATGCATGTCCTTGGGTGATTTTCATATCCCTTTCACTTGATACCCAAAACTGACATGGTAATATTGATGTTCATGCCAGGACCAACTGAGACTTGAGATGGAAGCTGAGATTAAAAAGTCAGGTCGTGTCTCTTTGATTGATCTCTCAGATATTATTGGAGTAGATTTGTACCACATTGAGAGGCAAGCTCAACAGATTGTGTCAAATGATTTGGGGCTTATGTTAATACAGGGAGAAATCATATCACAGTCTTATTGGGATAATGTGGCAGAGGAAATAAATGAGAAGTTAGAAGAATGTAGCCAGATTGCTTTGGCTGAAATAGCTGCTCAGTATCATGTTGGCTCAGAACTGGTGTTATCTGTACTGGAGCCACGCATGGGAACCCTAGTAAGTTATAATATTCTTCTTCTTGATCTGAAATTGATCGACTCATCTTGTCCGGTGAATTATTTGCTATGGATTCTATCCAGTCATTCAAACTTCTGTTAGAAATTCATAAACCAGAGGTAGCAAAAAGTTTATGCTTTTCGGAAGATTATCTAACTATTGTTCAAATATGTCTATGCACATGGCAACAAATTCTATGTAATGGCATTAAAGCATGAAAATTATTTTCAATTTCATTGTAGGTTAAAGCTGCAAGCTACAAGTTCCCAGTTTGAGAAACTTGTTGCAAGTCTTGGAACCATTTAGTGAATCTCCCTGTTAAGTTTGCTTATTTTGATTTTTGATAGGGACTCCCAATTCTCTGGCAAACAGTGCACTGTAGGTTAAATTTTGGAACTACAAATTCCCATCTCAATGAATATCCCAGACCAAAATGATTTGCATTTTCCTTTTCATTTTGAAAGCAGCATATATTTTCCTTTTCTTCTTCTTTTTCTGATTCTGTTTCTGATCGTTATTATTTCATAGACATCCTTATTATGAGACTATCCTAGGCATTTAGGAAGAATTGGCAAGAATCTTTTGCAAGCAGCATATATTTCTGGTCCTGTGATGAAGTTGAAAGTTATAACTGTGTTTGGTGGACTGTGGATGGGTATCTCCCTCTGTAATATAACTTTTTGAAAAAAAATCTTCTGTTTTCCAGTCTATATTTAGGTGGGACCAGTTAAAGGTTTGTACTTAGTTTATTCAATGGAATCTTACCAACTCAGTCTCTGTTTGCAAAACTTACATAGACATGGACAATTGATATTAGAATGTAGATTTATGTTAGCTTATGAATCAAGTAGTCCAAATTATTATTCACTATTTTAGGAAGTGTGTATATATAATTTATACTGTTAATTTTTATTCAAGGACTCCATTCATGTTTTCCATATTCTGTAAAAGAGCTTAAGAATGATTATATTTATATACAACGTGAATCATATTTTAAGTAGTTTCAGTTTTAGTTTTGGCTCAATGCAATCCTTTACAATTAGTTGTTTTTAAGGTAATCCTTCACAATTAGTTTTTAATCCTCATAAATTGACTATCTAGTTCTAGACCCTAGAAACTCCACTTTACTTGGAAGCAGGCCCTTTTTGTTTGCAACAAATTACCTGCTTCAAGGCCAGAAGGACACGCTTCTAAAGAGTTGGATCCAGAGCTAAATAGTCAAATTTCAGGGACTGAAAGCTAGACTATTAAGTTGAAGGGACTAAAAGCTGAAAAAAACCCTTTAAATATTAGTGTTGAATCATATCTCTTTTTCACCCTTTGTGAAAATTGAAGATTTTTGTCTTTGCTTGGTTTTTCATGCATGTCTGTTCACTATTTTCTCCAGTGAATATTTACTTAATCTTTTCTAGGTAAAAGGGAGATTAGAGGGTGGACAGTTATATACACCTGCTTACGTTGCACGTGTTAGTGCAATGGTTCGTGGTGCGTCAAGGGGGATCACAGTCCCAACAAATTTGCCGACAGTTTGGAGCTCCTTGCAACAATTACTGCAGGAAATGGTTGGTTCCAATGGTGTCTCTGTTGAAACTGCATTTTTGCAGTCATTGTTCAATGGGCATGTGAAGGAGGGAGAGATCCTTGGATCACTTCGTGCAGGAGTTCAATGGACACCATCTGTGAGACCATTATATATTTCTTATCTGGTTCTCTGAAA
Organism: Colocasia esculenta; assembly: GCA_014218235.1. Classification (NCBI taxonomy): domain Eukaryota; kingdom Viridiplantae; phylum Streptophyta; class Magnoliopsida; order Alismatales; family Araceae; genus Colocasia; species Colocasia esculenta. Next base: position 59,113 of record JACBKR010000057.1, on the reverse strand, counting down.
TTTGTCTTATTTTCTCTTTCTTAACTATTTGTTCTGAATTGCCTGACAGGTTTTTGCCCATGCTCAAAGGGAAAGTGTAGACTCTTTCTTTTCTCAGGTCTGAGTTTCTTACAAAGTAATGTGCAATTTATACATGTAGTGATTTTTGTGGCTTGGTAGCCATTCAAGTCGTTTTGGTTGGAGATAATTTAGTGGTTGGAATACTGACATTCTTTACTGTTGTTTCCATTCTGGAACTACTCCTGTTAGTCTAGATTCCAACAGATCTTAATAGCTAGAAGCCTTAAAGAGGTTACACCACCACTAACTTCCATGTGCAAATTTTGGTCTAAAAATTTGATTTCTGGGAAAATGTGTTAAGATGATCCTTCTTTGATTTTGGTTTGCTCTCTTACTGGTGTTGGCAGTTTAACTTAGAGTATCTTACATGCATATGGAGCTCTCCTCCTTTTCTGAATATTTCCTTTTGCATGCCAGAATTCTTTCATCAGCTATGATGTCCTTCACAAGCTCTCAATTCCCCAGCCCAGGCAGTATTTGCAGGTAAACAAATTCACATTCTAGATATTCTTTTTGGATATTGTTCTCTGAAGAGCTAGATGTGCCATCAGACCATTGTATTTCTCATCTATCAATTGCATTTGTACTCTTATGCAGTCTAGATATCCTGATGGCATACCATTGGACAATTTTTTCATCCACCCTTCAATGGTTGAAATGTTGGATGCTGCCATACAGGATGCTATTGATCATGGTAACTGGTATGCTACACTGCTGGTATTCTTTACATGCTTATTAATCGATATGCTATATGAACTTACATTTACTTGTAGATTATTCTTAATAATCAATTAGTCATATGTTATATGATCATCAGTGGAATTATATGATACAAGAACTGTATGATCTCAAAGACAGAATTTCTGTAGTTTGGTGTATGTTGGGTGACTTTAACTGCATAAGGTACCCATGGGATGGAGCAATTATATGGAGGTGTTTGGTCCACAGATCAGAAAGGTGGTGCTTTGGTGGAGTTTTCTATACTGAATAGAAGGTATACTTGGTCTAATATGCGGAAGAAAGCCATCAAATCTTAAGCTGGACAGAGTTCTTGCATCTATGGAGTGGCTGCAAAGTTTTCCAAATTCACAAATTAAGGGGCAGAACAGAACCATCTCAGATCATATCCCAGTACATTGTTGCTTACAGAAAAGGAAAAGAATAGCAAAAGAATCTTCTGAATTAATGAACTAGCTTGGGCATCACTGCTGGCCTGTAGGCCAGATGCTACTGGTTGGAAAGGGACTTGGGAGGAACCCAGGTTTGATCATAGGATTTGGTGAATTTTCTGATTACTTGAATATCTTTGCCACCACTGTGGCAAAGCCCTCGGAAAAAGGAAAGAAAAAGGACTAGCTTGGGCATCATGTGAAGGCATCAAGGAACTAGTTGCTAAGTGTTGGGTGAGCCAGTTTCATGACAGTTTATAAATTTTGTCCTGGTTTTGACTGTTGAATATGATTAGACCAATGATTTTCTCCACTCAATCCCAATTTAATTTTTAGGTTTGAAATTCAATTATGGTTTCTAAGTATATGTATTTCCACCATGGTTTGCAATCTCTGAAAAATCTCTGGGGATCTCTTGAGATTCTCGTTCTCATTCGAGCCTTAGGTTTTGAAAGCCATCCCTTCATTCTGCAACCATGACACCTATGTGGTTGCCACTAAAATGCCTTCCATTAAGAGGAAGGCTCCTGGCTATGGTTAATCTGTCCACTGCAAGCCTTATAGGCAACCTTTTCTTAACTCTTCTTACATTGTTTTCTCAGAGTGGTTAAATGAATGTGCATATTATCCCTCGAAAATGTGAACTTAATTTAGTTTTGGGAAAATTACTTACATACCCCTAAAATGTTTCATATTCAGTGATATATCCTCAAAATCTAACTATTAGATTGTATACCCTTCAAATTGAAAGAAAGCATTGGTTATATCCTTGTGGTTAATTGACCGTCAGCATCTGAAGAATATTCCGTCTTCAACTGGACGGAACTGTCAAAAGAGGTAAAAAAGACAGAAATACCCCTGCGAGAGAAGAAAGAGAGGTTCAACTATGGGGGAGAGAGAAGGGAGCGCCTAAGTCATTTTCTCCTCTTAACTCAACTGTAATTAAATTAAATGGATGGAATCAAATGGTAGGGGCATATATGATGCCTTCTTTCGATTTGTGGGTTATACAATCTAATAGTTGGATTTTGGAGATGTATAGCTAAATATGAAAGATTTTAGGGATATATAAGTATATTTTCCCTTTAGTTTCTATTAATGTTTCTTGTCTCTTGATATTTATGTGAAATTTCTCTATTGTCTCTTCTCTGTGACCCTCTCGAGATAAAGCCAAGATCTGATATGACAATTTTCATTTATGATTGTGTAGCAATCTAGGATCCACGACCCATTAAGAACTAGTGACCCTATTCCACCACCCATGTTTCTGAAGAACTGAAAGGGTTATTAACCAATTTACAGAGATGAAGAACAAACTTAAATAACCATAATTGTAATTAAAGTACAATGTTTACATAATACAATGTGTCCTAAATGATAATATAAGTGAAAGAAAATGAAGTACATATCTTGTGTGGGGCATACCCCAAGGAAACATATTAATACCACTGCTGGTGCAAGGAGGCCACCTTCACAAGCTACTGCCTTGTCTGGGGTGGGCATTGCGCACGTCAACCCTCACCTGCAAAAGTAGTGAGTGAGCCTCATGAAGTCATAGGCTCAGATCCTTCAATCCCACAACTTAGCCAAACTAGCACAAATAACCGAGAAAGATAATGAACATGGCAGTACAATTAAACTAAATCGGAAAGTACCACTACACCAAGAGCAACTAAATAAAATAATAAACCAATAGTGCATAGTTGAGTATTACACACGCCATATGTAGAGCCAATAACAACGTAGATTGGGACTAGTCAACCTGCGCTAGTCAACCCCATCACAACCACACACTAGCCTCAACGACAGGGAAGATGCTACCACTAGTCTCATAGGCAAGCGCTCCATTTGGCCTCTCACCTCTCAACTATCACCTCACGCCTAACCACCTTCACTCACACTCACAGAGTGAGGCATGTGATGACTCAACGCTAACAACACTACTGTAGCTTGACCCAGCCGCGGTCCCATGCGTAACCACCTCTACTAGGCTCTAGAATCTCGTAGAGTGAGGCAAGTGAGAAAGGTGGGATTAGTTGGGGATCGTGGCTTTACAACTCTCCCACGATGTTCTCTCTCCTAACCACGTGTACACACAAGTGATCAACACAAGACATTACCTTTGGCTATTTTTCCCCTAGTATGGATATAGACTCGAACAATGGGGGGTTTTAGAAAACGGCTCTAGGCACAAAGACCAAAACCTTCGATTCTCCTTTGGTCGTGACATGGTCGAAGCATTGTAGTACCCAACTAGTGGGGTGTCGCAGTAGGAACGTAGCACTGACAGTCATGGAATTTTGAGTGCACAAAAAAATGCTTGGAAAGGCAACATGTAACACATTGAGAACGTGTCAAGGTGGACTGACACATTAACAACCATAACGCGTTAGACCTAGCTGATGTCTTAAAAATGTGGTAGCACCCTATGATGCATGTCCAGAAAACCGGAAAACTTCACGACAGTAGATCCTCCTGAGAACCTTGGGGAGCAAAAGGCCAAGCCTACATGGTCTCTAACTTAGAACACGTTAGGGATCGCCATAGTTGTCAAGGCGGCCGCCTAGGCGGCGCCTAGGCGGCTTTTGGGGGTCGCCTAAGTGGGCCGCCTAAGTGGACTGGAAAAAGGCGACGCAAGGCGACGCCAAGGCGGGGAAGGCGGCCCAAGGCGTGCGCTTGGGTGCCTTGAGATGGCCTCCGGGTCTTTTAGGGTGGATCGGATCCCCGGTTATATCCCCCCCTCCGCCCCGACTCCCCTTCGCGACCCCGTCTTCCCATTCCCACCCCCGCCTTGCCCCCCGAGTCCAACCCAGGTAGGGTTCCGCGCCGGAGGAGGTCGCGCCGCCGCCGGAGGAGGTACGCTCCCCCCATCTCCCCTTCCCTAGTTCCCTGTCACGCTCGAGGCCAAACACCACGTTGTCATCATCCTCGTCCACCAATCATTGTCGACCGTTGGAGGGAGAGGAAGAGGAGGAGACAATGGGGGAGCTTGAGTGAGAGTTTGAGAGAAAGTGAAGAAGAAGAGGGTGAGGGTTGGAGGGGGGTCCTTATATGAGGGCTCAACAGCATAAATGCATCAACGCGTTCTGACACGATCAATTGACGCATTCAGGACGTATCACTTTGCTCTGATGTCTTCATCTGTTCGGTCTATCGACACTTAATGCATAGGGTTGACACCTGGCAAGACTAACTAACGCACTAGCAGACGCGTTGTCTGACCAAACGCGTTCTCGGCCATGCAAGCTGCCACTTGGCACTTAGAGTCTGATGTTTGACAGCTGACTACAAGGGCCGCAGTGTTGGTTTCGATATCGGTTTCAGCCGGGTCTGTTTGGTTTCACCCGGTTTCGGACATATTGGGCAGCCTTAAGAATGGAGTAAAGGACCAGTTTCGTTTCAGTTGGTTTTTGATTGGAACCGGCCGAAACTAAGTAAAATATTATTTTTATGGTATCGGCCTTGCTACAGTAAAATGGACTGATCCGAAACCAAAATGTTTGGCCAAAACATTTCGGTTTCGGCCGAAATTGCCAACTGTGGCTTACTAACCATGGAATGTAGAATCAGCATGGATCAATGGAATCGGCCGGATCGAGATCGGGATCGGCCATGGCTGATCCGGCCGATTCCGACCGATGTAGGCCGGATCGGGATTGGGATCGAGATCGGGATCAGCAAGCTCTGATTCCCGACCCCGGTCCGATCCGGAATGTCATGTGACTAACATTACAGAATTGCGTCATGCCGCCTAGATGCGTCTACTCGACAAGGGTCTGACACTTTGGCCAAAACACTCTGACACCCTAGTTCCACTACCGGACAAACCACTAAACTCGTGTTCTCGGTTGACACATTCAAGATGCGTTAGATCGGGCAGACGCGTTCAGATGTTCGCTGCAAACACCCAATACACGGCTATTTTCAGGTTCCAAAATGGGTCTTGCCTCCCCCCAAGGCTCAACAAAACTCGAACTGACACGCTAACCTGATGATCAGGATCTGGAAAACCAGAAACGTCACAAATTGTTTAATTCCTGCTAATTCTCATTAATTCTTTAGGTTTTATTTACAGATTTTACTTAATTCCTGTTTTATTTGTGGAATATTTATTTCCCTTTCCTGTTAATTCATGCTTATTTGTTGTTAATTCTTGCTTTAAAATTTGTGATACCAACTTATTAAAACTTAAATCCTGCTGAATTGTTGCTGTTAATTCTTGTGACATCTAATTGTGACAGGTACTGATGATGGGTATCGAAGTTGTCTAATTATTTGTATTTTTCTTAAAATTATCTTTTTGTTATCTGGGATATGTGTGTGTGTGTGTCTTTTCTTTGCATCCCAATATCCCAAGATTTTATCTCCCAAGATTATTGAGATCTCTCTGAGATCTCCTCTCTGATCCCTCTGAGACGAAGCTGAGATTTGATACGGCAAACCTTGATTTCCACCGTACTAACAACTTCTAAAAAGTTTCTCCATTCAAATTTTCAGGAGAGAGTGTGCATTCTGTTGCCATGATGTTTGTAGTATACTTGACGTAGTGATTTTTAAACAACATTTTTCCTGCTTGAACCTTGAACCATGAAGAATGCTAACAACCCAGTGACCCTACATCTTCCTTCCCCTCTTCCTTTTGGTGATCTCTGATATCTTTATGCTGCTTGGTTTTCATGGTTGTTAATTGACTTTGTTTATTTGTCAAATTATGCCATATTTTTTTAAAAAAAATTCAAGCATGCTTGCTTGATGCTAAAGCATATACATTCAATATGAGCTCAGATTTACATATTGACCAAGGTCTGAGATCATTCTTCTTATGCATATTTAGATGATTAGGGATATGACACAATACTATTGAAAATTTTAATTTCTCTATACAACTTTCGATAAAATACAAAGTAATAAGGTTTCCTTGAGCAATTTCCCTTTGCCTTACTGAAAGAATGATGGATATCTTATTGTTTTCTTTGGCAGGATTGACGCTCTTTCGGTTCTACCAGCATCCATTGGATCTCATGATGCTTCTAAACTTTTGTCCCTCTCCCCATCCGTTCAGAAAGCACTTAAAGTGGGTTTTTTAGTTGTTCTTATATATTCTTAATTAGGGTACTATTATTGACTGCCCTTTATTCATGCTATCTTTCAGTCTTCAAAAGCAATTGTCTTGGGGGAATCATGTATTTTAGCAGTGTTTACATCAAGGTGATGCTTTGATCCTGTAATTTAAAATCCGCTGGTATTTTCTGCTTTTGAATTTGAACAAGAACGTGAAGAAACAAGAAAATTTTCACTTCAAAACCTCCTTGTAATATATTGTTTTCTACTTTCTTCATTGTCTAGGGTTTGTTTGATAAAATGGAAAAAGAACTTGAAACACTTGGCTACAGTGGGCCTGCTATTCAAGTATTAAACTCTTCTCAGCAGTCAGTGTCAAATGAAGCAGGCGATGATGATGTTGCTGATAAAAACATTTCAGAAAAAGGATCAAAAAGGAAAAAGGGAAAATCCACTGGTTCTGCAAAAGCAGTAACAACTGAAAATGATCCAGCTTCTCAGGAAATTTTCCCAACAAGATCCAAGAAAAATCAGCGAAGAAACAAAGAAATAGCGTCTACTGATGTCTCTGGTGTAAAGATGGGCAATAGGAAAGCTGTGGAGAAATTGGAGGAGAATCAGAATATTCCATCTGAAGAATGGGTGTTGCTGAAGATCATGACTTTGGCCCCAGACCTAGAAGAGATTGGAGGTTTGCTTCTTGTTTTCCTCCAAACCTAAGAATATCCTTTGAACTTGGGCTGACTTAAACTCTTGAATTTAGATCCAGATGACTCTCAGATATTGTTGAGACATTTGGCTTTTCACTTGCGGCCTATGCTTGTGAGCTCATGGAAAAAGCGAAGAAGCATGTTACTTGTGGAAACTGCTGAGAGAAGACGTCGCTTGCTTGACAACTTGCAGAGACAGCTGGATGAGGTATTGTTTTGTCATTGTTTCCCCTACTTCAACGGTGAACCAATCTGATAAATATGAATGTTTACGCATATACAGATGCTTTGATAAACGACCAAGCTTTTGAGAAATATATTTTACATCATCATGAGACTTTTTAAGATGTCTTTTGCCTGGGACTTTTACCATCATTTTGATAACAAGTGCACTTCCACGCTTTATTATTTTATTCTTTTTTCTGATTGGTCTTAATATTTGATTTTTTTTATTATGTTTGTGTTTTTTTCCTTTCTAGGCCTACCTAGATTTACAGTTGTATGAGAAAGCACTGGAGTTATTTGAAGATGAGCCTTCAACCTCAGTAAGTTTCCCCAATCAGCAAGCACCATCCTGAACTACTCTGATGGTGTCAATAATTGATTAATCTGTTTCTTTCTGGCCAGATTATCCTGCACAAGCATCTGCTCAAAACAATGGCTACAGGCATAGTTGACAAATTTCTTGTATTTTTGGTAATCTTTTTCTGCATCCAAAATTGCCTCTTTTTCTCGTTGGGGAACATAATTCTGCCTTTTCTTAATTTGACTTACAATGGATATTGGACTTGCTGAATGTTACTGTTCCTTTAAGTGTACATGTCAAGTTGCAAAATGCTTACATGACCTACATAATAGGAGCTAGGAGCTATTCTTACATACTTCTCACAATTGGTGTGTCCACCATACCTTAGAATGCTTCAGGCTAGAGGCACTCGCATGAAAATGCACAATTCAATATGTGTATTTCCATCATAATTTTTCTCTCTTGTTGAAAGTATACAGCATAATTTTCAATCCTTTTAAATGGAAAAGTACTTGGTTACTTCCATGAAGATTGAGGCAAGACCATCTCTCCTCTCTTCTGTTGTGTTTGGGGGACAGTTCACTGGAATCACGTTGGGGAGGGGATATAAGCTGCATGTCCAAGTGTTGGGCTGTACAATGCAGTGCTGCATATTTTATTTTTGGTGCATGGATAACACTTTTTTGTTTGATCAAGGCCAGTTACAGAGACTGGTTTATCCTCATAGGGGTTTTGAAATGATTTCCAGTTGTGAGAGTTGACTTCTCCAAGTCCACAAGTGCTGGAGTTCATGTAGACAAAAATAGAGCGGGGGGTCTTGACAGAACAGTGTGACATGACATTATACAATTTCTGATGAATTCTGTGTCTATATTTTCTATTTTGGAGATGAGATTGCAAAACTGGAACCCCTCAGCTGAAAAGCTCAGGTAGAAGCTAGGCTTTTGGAGGGACCAGGTAGGGTTACCCTGCTGACAGCTGTGCTGTCCACATTTTCATGTTAACTGACATCCTTGTTATATGTTCCTAAAGGCATGCTGGAAAAGATTGAACATATTAGAAAGAATTTTCTTTGATCAACTGAATAAAACTCTTGTTTAGTGCTTATACATGATTAAATTGATCTTGTGCATAAAAGAAAGGTTTAAACTAAAAATTTAAGGTTTTCAGAAGACTTTACTGAGCAGGCGGTGGAATCCAATGAGTGGACAGTAAACCTGTGGATAAAGATGATTTAGCATGAAATACTATGAAGGGAAGTGCTATCAAGCAATGATTTCAAGGAGTGTTTATAGATTGGTTTTTGCAACAACAAAGAAGCTTCTGGACAGAAGACAGAAGGAAAGAAGAGGATTTGTTTAATTATTAATGTCTGTATTATGGCAGGTACATGATACCAACATAGATTTTATTGATTAAAAGGCTGATAATATATGGCATTATTGGACACTTAGGAGGTCCTTGATCCCGACCAGTTTGCAGCTCAGGCTGCCTTTATCTAAGGCTCTAAACTGTACCAGGTTATCAGCTGGATTGGTCAAACGGGTGAGAAGTGGATGGGGATTGGATTCTCATGCTTAATGTCATCATTATCATGATATTTTTTTCCCACTTGTTTAGTCTGGACTGCATGATTCATGTTGTTGTTAAAATGCCATGTCCTTGATTATTAAACCAAGCCATTTTTTTTTTGGCATTTTTCAAGTCCCTTTTACTATCTTTTTCTTGGATTTGACAGCACTTTCTAATTGACGATGAACTTGGACGATGTTGAAATACCTAACCCATCTGGGCTTATTATCCTCCTACTTAGTCACTTGGCACATATATGTTCATTTTGGATCTTAGCCTTTTCTTCTTGTAGGTCTTTCTGCACAGCTATCTGAACACCCTTACAGACCAACCCTCTGTGACATATGATACAGCTGGCTGCACAAGCATGCATCATGACAAGCTGTGACTATGTGCAACATCCTCTTTGATCTCCTTATCCTCCTGTTAAAAGGCAGAACTCTAACCCAATACCTAGGCATTGAGTTAAGGGAAGGTAGAGAGGGAAGGCGCCCACAAATTATACAATGTGGGACTAAACCTCAAACACCTCCAAATGGTAGCCTGTCTTTCACTCTCAAATCATCTGTAAAAGAAGCTCATTTCTGTAGTGCAGTGAAACTGGATACTCTTATTTGCATGTATGATGGGTCCTGGACTTGCATGTAATACGGCTCTTAGACTTCTGATGCAGAATGCTTGTATCGCAAACCATACTTGTTTCCTTTTTTCTCTGTGTTTTCTCAAACAAAGGGACACATCTGATGACATTTTTCATGTTGTATAGGATATGGACAACAAATTGAAGAATGGAATGGAAGTTGAAGATAACCAAGCTTTGTCATCTGTGCCTCTGAGTTCTGGCGAACGTAGTGCTCTTGTATGACATTTATCCTTATGCACAGAACCTCCCTTTTTGATGATTGATTTCTGTTTTTCATGAGTATTAGTCTATGAACATTTGATATTTATGCTCGCATAGTACTTCCTTTTCATGGATTATGTTCTAGAGTTCAAGTTTTCATTATGAACCCACTTGATCACTTGTTATGTCCTTGTTGATGTGCTTGTTGGGAAAGCTTATTCTGGTATTTGTCTTGACAGGCAAAGAATTTGTCCGGTCCTCTTTCAGTAAAAGCTCAAGCAACAGTAGAGGCATTGGAGGGAAAGGTTGTTCCTGCACAAATGTTTTTCAAAATCCTTAGAGATTGCTAGAACCATCATTCAATTATTCCAGTAATTTTACTTTGATACATTCCCATAAAAGATTTTAATTTGATTTCCCTTCTTAAGAGCTGAAAATTTACTAGCATCAAATTTGGCAGCGTGTAGAAACATTTATGGATGCTCTTGGATCTCTTGCTGAGGAATGGTAGGATGCAATCCCTTGTTATTTGTTATCGTGTTCCTGGTGTGTAGCCACTGCCTTATAAAATTCTCTCTCTGCAGTGGGCTAATGCTGAAAAAGTTGGATAAAAAGTTAGAGAGGACATTGTTGCATTCCTACCGTAAGGTGGACTTTATTCTTATTAAGTTGTTTTTCTTATTATCTTCAGTCTAGGTAATATCTTTTTTAGTGAAATCATATATTACTGATTGATCTTGCAGTTCTTGTTTCATAAGCACAGAATTTTAGTATGTTGTTCACGTTACTTTTTTCCTTGCTTTATCCAAGGATTTGATGTCACAAATTTCCTTGGAGATAGATTCAGTTGCATTTCTTCCCAAGGTTATTGCTCTACTTTATTTGCAGGTCAGTTGTTTCCTGCCATCAGTAAAACTTTATTTCGTATTTTATTGCATATGAAGAAGATGGCGGTGCATGGTTCTGTTTATATTGCAGGTACATAACAAGGCTCTTCAAGCACCTGGCAGAGCAATTTCTGCTGCTATTTCTCGACTGAAGGTAGGTGCATGTTTTTTCTTGTGGTTCGCATTTTCTTGACAATTAAACTCTACATCAAATATTCCACCGGTCTTTTTGGGAACCTTGGAAAGGAAAACATTTAGAGCTTGTTCATGGATTGCCATCTCTTCCCATCTTGTTGGGGTCTCTGTAGATCTCTTTCATCAGGCTCCCACAATGAAAACAAGATTGGAAACAAAGAAGAAATGCAGGGGCAGGGATTATACACATATAACCCTTGTATTTACCTTTATCTTAGTATCAATAAGGTCTCTCCAATCCCCACTAAAATGGTATTGAGCTCCCAGATGGCTTCCTTGTCCCAGCTGTAAAATGCAGATTAATTAGAGTAATATATGCATGATTTGTGAGGAACAACAAGTATATTTCTTCATGTATCCTGTTCTTGATGGTGTGCTTGGTGATAGTTCGCTTTGTCTGTGTGATGCCATTGTATGGCTAGTATGGAAGGGTTAAATAAATCACTAATCATATCCTCATTATCAACCTGAGGTTGATGAGGTAATGAATGATCATGCATTGCCCTATTGTATTGGCATTTTTCAGCGGATGTATTCTTTTGCTGCCTTGATTTCATGCTGTAATGAGTGATAAGGTGATTATGTGTTCACCTGTCAGGATAAGGTGCCTGATTCAACATTCAAGATCTTAACGGACTACCACACAGCAACAGTTACTCTTTTAGCCCTTCTCGCAGCTGCAACTGGAGAGGTGAGTTGTCATTTATGTTCATGAATCCATCTTTTTGGGGTAGTTACAATGAACATTTATTTCTTACAGAGTAAATTAGATTTTTAGAGTCACTACATCATACAGTCATGGGTATCCCCGATGCATGGCTCTAATGTAATACTTTAATTAGTATTTTTGTTAATGTTAGTGGTTTTTGGGATTGGTGGTAATATGGAACAAGAGATTCAAGCAAGTTCTTTTTAGCTTTTTCTTGAAAGATCTATTATTTCATGGAATAGTGACCTTATTACTACGAGAAGTTCCACAGCTTTTGTTATTTAGATTATGGAAATATTTACCAGATTAGTTTGTGTACCCTAACTTTATTATGCAGTGTTAACTATTCGATGTAACAATGATACATGGCCAGTCACCATCTTCCGTATGGAAAATTGCTTTGTGACCTTTGTGTCAATTGATATTGGCACTTTTGAGGTCAGCTTTACCTCAGTAAAATTAGAGAGAAGCATTAGGAGTTGGATGGTGCAAATATGAAGTGACTAACTTTCCATTTGAGCCCCTTTTTTGGGTTTTGTTGTCTGTCGACTCTGACCATTGGTTGGTAGCATTCCTCTACCTTACTTTCATGTGAATTTTGTGCAGGAAGATGATTGTACATCTGACAGAATTTTAAGTAAAAGAGAGTTACTGGAAAGTAAAATGCCTGAGCTGAAGAGTCTGGTGTTGGGCAATACAAACTCGTGAAGGACAATTTCTCCAAGAAAAAATATTTTGGTTGGGATCTTAAGTTATGTTGATGTCCCGAACTGCACACCCTCCACCATCGCAAGCTTGCCCATCGTATATACGACAGAGCACAGTCCGTATTCAAAACCTTACCATCCGTGTACCTTCGTGAGTGTACAGAGCTTACTCGGATTGCACTCTTTTCCATCAATGTCTAAGAAGGATGGAAAATCTTATTTTATCTTGTTTTATTAGTATGCTGGAACATGTTTGCTTTATACTTATCATCATGTAATTTCCATATTTGACCTAAGAAAAAAAAAAGACACTGAACCTTGATCGCCAACATTAATCATATCAGCTATTCTCTTGAAACATCGCCGTTCGCTTGTACCATTCCATGCGAATCGCCACTCTTTCTCACTCTAGTTCTCAAATGAGAAAAATAATTATAATTTTTTTAAAAATAGATTTTAAAAAAATGGAGAAAAAGTGGAGAGAGAAGAGGGGTAATAATGATGTCTTGGATTTGGAGCCTCAAAAGTTGGTCTTTATTAGTTTTTTTGGGTGATTTTGACTTTTGAAAAAATAAAATCACCTATTTGTATTCCCAAACGGTGAGTATAACTTGCTTCCTCGCGTCAGATCGTTTCTGCCGTAAAAAGGTGAAAACAGAGAGGATATGGGATTCCCCGCACCATGATACATGGCACCTATCTAATAACAGGGGGCTTTGTTACCTGACAATTTTATGATTACCTATGTGTTTAATGTGATGTGCAATATGTTTTTTTTAGTATTTTCAAAAATTAGATTCTTATTACCAAACATGATCCATTTCCATGACCTCTATTTTTAGTTAGTACCGGCCTTAATTTAATCTAAGATTACTAAGACAAAAAAAACACCCTCCTAGCCAGCGCTACATAAACCCAGCCAAGGGTGACGCAGACCACGTATCATACCGTTTTTAAAGATATATATATTTTTAAAATAAAGTATATATATTTAATGAGAATTTTATTTTATTTCAATCAGATATTAAGTGCATATTTGGTATGGAATTAAAAAAGCTAAGGATGAGGGTAAATTAATTTGGGGATATATTATCCTCATTCTTAATCCACCTCTTGTTTGATAGGTTGCATTTTTTAAGATAACCTCATTCTTTGTTTGGTAGGAAAGGGTGTTGGTATGAGGATAAAATTTTTATTTTTATTTTTATTTTTATTTTTAGGAAAAAAATAAGTGTAAAAAATGGAGATAAATGATCTCACCGAAAAAGTGGAATAAGTTATTTCTAATTTACCCTTATTTTTTAAGATATCTTTAAAATATTTAAATTATGTTTATCCGGCATCAAATTTGAGATGGGATTAATTTTACTCTTATCCTAAAATCTCGTACTAGGCACTAAAAGGTTAAAAAAAAACTTCGTGTGGTGGTCTAACATGAACCCTACTTGTAACGGTCCCTTGCGTGCGCTGTGGTCAGAACTGAGAACAAAACACGTCGAGGCAGCGAGGAGGATGTAAGATGGTGCTCCTCCACGCGAAGGGAGAGGCGGAGGACAACCAGTTCCTCTATGAGTGCCCTGCCGGCTCCGCCATCAACGACGTCTCCACTGCCGTCGTGGAGATTCACAACCTCCAGTCCAAGATCCTTCAGCTCGCTCGCCGCCTCCGGGAGCGCTTCTTCGACGGCTCTCCCCCAGGTACCCTGGCCGCGCCCTTTACCGCTACGCATGAACAGAAGTTCTTCGGCTGTTGCCGACAGCTCTGTATCCTTGGAATTTGTCCCACTGTCTTCACCGCGAAGAGTTATATGGATTGAATTCTTGGGCTTCCGTGGAAGTAACCACCTATTCTCGGGTTAGCAGGGTTTTTGGTGGTGGACGAAGGTGCTTCTTGAAGCTTGGAAACTCGGATGTTTAGGTGCCTGAGATTTGTGGTGTGAGATATTTTTATGGGGAGTCCTATGTCAATGCGCAGTAAACCTTCTGCGAGGATTTCTGTGGATATTCAGCGGGGTTAGATATTGAGTGTGGAACAGTTAATTTACAGATTATGGGGACTGGACCCATTCCAATTAAGGGGGGGATCATAGTTCTAAACGGTGGAGAGGCAATTTCGATTTACTGGTTCGTAGGTGAACCAGCGGGATCCAACAAGCTCACGGACTCATTGTGGATCCTGTTGACGGATCTCTACCGCCTCCTCCAGTTTTTATGTTCGGATAATCTTTCCATGTAGTAATGTTTCAGAGTTCTTCCTTTTCTAGACTATAAGTTTAAACCTACTGCCTCGTTGCTACTTGCGGATTTAGATTTACGAATCTTGTTCTGAGTTAGACTTATCTCTTTTCATGTCAGAAAGTTGGACGGCTGCCGCAATTTCTCTTTATAGAGCAACATCGGAAGCTGCGTCTTATGCATCAAAGGTTGCAGGAACTATCTTTTCACATATATAACTTGTAATTATATGTAATCTGGAGGAAAGTGTCTGGTCTAAAATTTTTGTTCTGTCGAGAAAAGAATCATGCCATTGGCATTGGTTTAATTAAATTCTTTACATAAGTTGTTCATGTTTTGTTATTTTCAGACTGATGAATAGCAAACTGGTTTCCTAGGTCTCTGTTTTCTTAAAATTCTATCTGGTGCATCGCATTTCTAAATTTACACTTAGATTGCAGGATCAGGTTCTGCATAAGAGGTGCTTATCTCCTAATATTCTCAGAGATCATCTTCAAACTATAGAAAAGGAACTCACAGTTTCTCCACTGATGAAAATTTCAGGCACCACTCTATCACAGCTCCTTTCTGGTATGCACTCTTGAAATTAATGAAAATCTTTTTCCCAATCATGTAAATTACAAGCATCAAGAGGTGTTATGAGCTTTTTGTTGCATCTGTTATTCAGTTTGTGTGAATAGATGACTAACTGCCCAGAAACAAATTCAGAAGATAATATCAGATGTCTCTAACAAAAGTAGAAAAAGACAAAGCAAACTCTTGAGATCATCTTCATCAACTTATTTGGATGATACAGTTCTAGGCCAGAAGAATGGAATATGAGCATGTTGGTTGTATTTTCTCCTGCAGCCATAAAATGTTTTGTTTGTTATAATGATAAATTAGACAAATCATTGGATTTGTTGATTATGGAGATTGCGACTGTGTGTTTCCTGTGTCATCATCATCATCAGAGGCTTATCCCATTATTTGGGGGGGTTGGCTTGTGTGTTGCCTGTGTCACTTCCCAAAAATCATGATAAACCTCCTTAGAGGATGTTGTCCTGATGGATAGGATCTTATTTTGCATAAAGACATATTGGAGTATTATTTAGAAGTTTCTCACACTTTTATGCAAAAATAATTGACAAATCATGCATACAGTATGGATGCAAACTACAATTTTGGCAGTTGTAAGGATTTGGCTCTTCTTGTCAGGGGGAGTTTACTCATTTTTACATTTGGATTGCCACTTGCCACACGTTGGACCCTGATGATTGTCTTTCTTTGGTTTCTTTTCTTCCCTACAAGGTCTTGGACTTTACTTCTTATCCTCATCATGTCTTATCCCATTTATTTGGGCTACTTACATCAATCTTTTCATAGTTCTATTCTGTCAAGTGTCATGTTTTAAAACATATGTAGAAAATCATGTATTTTCTTACTAATCAAACCGTCTCTCCCAAAAGCACATTAGCATAAGGAGAGAGTTGGTAAGCCTGTAGTCCCTGACTTATGGAAATGCAAAGATATCCTCAAAGGACTGAAGAGTAAGGAATCATCTGAAGGATAAGGATTGTACTACCTGGATTTTACCCAAGGTTGAGAATTATTGCTCTTCTTCTACAAAGTTAGAGGGATGTCCTAGTAAAAGAGACTAAAGAGAAAATACAAGAAGGTTTCTGGGTTCTATTTGAGTGATCTGGTCTTTTAGGGAAAACTTGGAGAGTAGGTTAACAAGAGGGAGGGAAGCCTTGAACTCACGAGACATCTGCTTGTTCCTCTGAGATAAGTATGTATTGAGGAAAGTTATATCCTTGTATTCTTTTTCTTTATCCAGAACATTTCAATATGTTGAGTGTATCTTCTGGTTCCTCTGCAGTGCATATGTTATCACATCCATCCCCTCCTTTTATTGTAACTTCTTTTGTTGTTATTTTAATCCTCTTCCTTAATTTCTTCTGAATTGCATGTAGAAGGATTGGAGCATGTTGTCAGCATACTCTGCTTTTCAGTTGCCATTTTTCCATCATGTGAACACTAAGGAAGAAGAAAACCAGGGAAAAATCTGACCTTCCCTTTATTTCCTTTAGGTAAATTCTCACTTCTAGTCTTTCCACCATTCACAATTGAACACAAGTTCATCTCTAAAACCTTAATAACTTGATCATTTAAATCAAGCCAACTTGAACTCAAACCTGTCTTTTTATCACTCAATCTGAACCCATTCAAAACCAGTTTGTAACCAGTCAAGCCCATTATCCAGCCCAATAGACTATAACCTAGCCTATTCCTTCTTGTGGCCCTTGTTAAAGTTAGCTCTAAGCCACCTTGACCCCATCAATCTCCTTGTGTGGAGAACAATGTGCTTCGGATAAATGGGATTGGAAGTTAAATACTTAATATTGGCATTGTATAGATGGATCTTGGAAATTCTAAAGATGAAGGGAACAATTTATGGTGGCTATGGATAAGACTAATAATTTACGACGGAGGTGCTCAACTCCAACCTATGGCTTAAGGAGGCGACACATGCTAACTAGGTCATAGCTGTGGTTATGTGAAGCTTGACCTTTTAAAGGGAACGTTTGACCTCTATCATTAGTTGAGTGAAGCACACTTCTTGTGTATTAGTTAAGGGGGTTGCTGAACATGGTGACTTAATGAAGAGCTTCTGTTTATTTATTTTATGTAAGCTTGGATTTTGCATAATACTAGCACACACCTCACCCCCACCTCCCAAACCAAAGGAACTAAAGATTTATGCATATACATATGTTGGTACTTGGTACCTACCTTCCTACGTATATACACACATTTATTTACACAAGTACTTCTTCGTCTTTCCTTTTTTTTTGGGCAAAGAAGTTTCTACCTAACTGCCTTCCTACCCTACCTACGTATGGTAATACCGGCATATGCGTATTTGCAGACCTATATACATGGGTGCATCCAAAGTTGCATACTTGATACTACATACCACATACATACACACATTTTGGATACCAGAGTTGAATACTGTTTTATCTGAATAGAGGCTAAGTGTTTGATTAGAAATTAAGGTAGCTTTGAAGTAGATGATTATGCATTTACAGTGCCCTCAGAGGCAGCATATCTCTGCCCCCAACCATCCCAAGGAAAGTGCCTGTGCAAGGCGGGCATACGAAACAGCTGTGTCATTCGATCTTTTAGGAATACAATAAGATAGGACCTGTTCATGTGTGATTGAACAGCGAACACTCTGCACGCATCCACCTCCAGATGGGTTGCCCTTTCTACATAATGTTGGCATCTCCATTGGAAGTTAAAAGTCCTTGAAGATGTTACGGGAGGCACACTTTTTCGCGCTTATTAGGCTCTCCACGTTCGGCCGGTCATAGTTTGATGTGCGCTGCCATGTTGCTCCACCTGGGCTTGGGGGTGAGAGTTGGTGATAGTTTTTTGGTCCCCATGTCAAGTGTCCATGAATGCTTCATTTCTACTTAATGTTGGACTGGCACGTGTTCGGGATGTTCATGTATACGCCAGTACACCTACATGCTTACATGTGCACATGAATGCACCTGGTAAACGGCAACCTCGTTGTCACTGTCAAAGTTCCATGGTTTTTCATTTGTTTTATTTTCTTTTTTTTTTTACTACATGTTGCTTTATTTTGGCCCCCCAGTGTGGTAACTTCTGCATGGAATAGTTTACGAAAAAATTTTAGTATATTTTTATATTATACTTTAAGTGTAATATGATTAAGAAATAATTTATATAGAGAAAGGTTTAGTGCACTTTCATATTGTACTTAAAGTGCAATATGACTAGGCACTCATCCCATGTAGCACTTAATCATTGAGTTGCCACTTTATCACCCCCCATGTGAGTGGTGTCACATGAGATGAGTGCCTAGTCATATTGCACTTAAGTGCAATAAAAAAGTGCACTAAACCTTTCTCATTTATATAATATCCCTCACATGAGAAGTGATAATTCAATTATTATATGTCATATGAATTAATTATCTAGTCATATTAAACTTAAGTATAATATAAAAGTGTACTAAATTTTTCTCATAATTTATTGACTCCGTTCGTTTCCGATAATCTGCACGCATGTATGTGCCCATGTGCGCCTTAATGCGGTCATGGAAGTGGACAGTCACTGCTCATACTTTTCATATGTTTATTCACAGTGTAAACATGTTTTACTCGCAGGTGTGACATTTAAGGAAAAAGAAATTTCTCGACATGTTTAATACTCCTACTAATGAGTTTACAATTTATAGATTTTGACCTTCTGGATGGGGATATGACACAACTTTGGTGGGCTGGGAAAGAACTTCTGAAGGGAAAACGGCTATGCGATTACGTTGGGAACAATGAGAAGACAAAGGTAGATGTATTTTGTCCAAGTACTAGGTTGAATTTGCTGTTGGTTATGTGGGCTCTCATTTTCACTTTTACCTACTCATGGCAGATCACATTTAAATTGCTGTCCATTACTTCTGCCCCGCCACAAAATTTG
Source organism: Colocasia esculenta (assembly GCA_014218235.1). NCBI lineage: Eukaryota > Viridiplantae > Streptophyta > Magnoliopsida > Alismatales > Araceae > Colocasia > Colocasia esculenta. The sequence continues at coordinate 39,948 of JACBKR010000057.1, read as the reverse complement.
TCATCATGTAAGTGGTATCACCTATCAGGTATATCATAATGGGACATTATAATCATTTCTCTGCCCCACCAAATCATTTGTCATCATGAGAGTAGTGATACGACCTATCAGATACATGATAGTAGGTGATAAGTGATAATATTTCTTTGTTAAAAAAAAAGATAACATTTCTGTTCTTCCCATAGATGTGACAACTCATTCAGGTAATCAGTGGTGGTACACCTCGAGTAGGCGTCCTGCAATCTTGAGTCCTGTGAACCATGTGTGATTGTACTTTGTTTGCTATGCACACCAGGAAAGCCATCCGAAAACCCGGGAGGCCTGCACGAGGCTGGGAGCTGGCCGATGAGTAAAAGAGTGCTCACGCTGCATCTCATAAACTATATAGGGAAAGTCTTGTTGCAAACCCCGCCCAGCGCTGCATCCCCTAGAGCATCTTCCTGCTAACGTTCCTTTTTCTTTATTTTCTTGATCGGTTCTGTGAGGATGTGCTGCTGAATTTGAGGTACAAATTATTTAGAAGTCTTGTTAATAGCATCCATAAAACTCCTTCATCAATTGCTGCACAGAATATAATAAAGGAACGGTCTTATGCAGTTCTGCGATTATTGTGGCTAAGATTATGTTGATGGTGATTATTATTATCGTTATTATTATTGGTATTATTATGTCTCGAAGGTCATATTTTGCTAACAAAGCTTCACAGCAGTAAGTGGTGAAAGAAAGAAATCATTTTATTATTAATTGTAGGGACCAATTCCCAAGACAGCCGCTGGTGAAGTTGCCATTATCTGCATATCCGATAGACATTGTGTGCATGTTTGTCCATGTGCGCTGTTGGTTATCTGTCTAGCTTATTGTTTCATGATCATAGTTATCTGCATCTAAGAAACTTGGGGTGTGCTGTGAAAGGCTAGGTCCTACACCAATTTCGTTCAGTTTTTTGGGATAAGAAGAGCCTCGCTATGAGCTCCACCCAATGACTTGTCAATGGGTGGCAACATGCAAGTATATTGTTGTGTGGGCTAAAGCTTATCCTGTTACTCTTTGTTTTCGGCGACTCTGAAAAGTAGCTTCCATGATCCTTCATTAGTTGATTAACCGGTGCCAATGTTTTAGCTAGGTTTTAAATCTGGTTAAGATAAAATAGACGAGAAGATTTACCCCGTAAGGGGTCTCTTGGACAGGCAAATCTCATGATTAAATACATTCGAAACTTATGCAACTGATGGATAGCAGTCAATTTTTCCTCTTTATGTTCCCAAACTTGGACAGATATGAGGGGAGAATGGGCATGTGGCTTGAGACCAAAGTCTCGTTTACAGAGGAGCAATGTATCGTACAAACGTAGTGTGTTTCATACTCTCATGCGCTCTAAAGAAGTTAAAATATTAAGATTTCCATACTTTGAAAGGTTCGAAATTGAACCCTCTTCCTCTGACAATCAAGAGCATATATATATATATATGATTGTCCACATTCTCACATCACAGAAGGAAAATTAAGGAGGTGCGTATTTATCCTCGCTTAATTTGTGGTGTTATCCAAGAAAGTACTTCCCTGATCATGCTCCTGCCAGTCCCCTACCCCTCCATGTTCAATTAAGTTGTATCGATATCATCACCTGAAGCTGATCTGTGGGTAAGAAAGGCGTAATTGGAAGATTAGTAGTTGAGTGCATAAATCTGCAGGGACCCTCTTAGCATCTTAAATCTGGAAGTTCTTACTTTCTTGCATTACGACGTCACTTGGAGAACATTAGGATCTGGATTCTTAGGATAAATATGGAATAGATTTGTGTTAAACTCTGAATAAGGAGGAGTTGAAGAGACAAATTTCTAAATTTTATGAAGTTTTCGATTCTGTTATATACTTACCCAAATGTCAAATGGAGAGGGCTTTAACATAGGCTTAATCCAGATTTCTCTCCTATCTAACTTTTATAGATGAGAAAGGAACACTTGAATTTTGGCGTTAGCATCACCTGGTAGTGGATACACCTAAAGCGGCATTCCCACTCAGACGAATCCATATGCATCCATGAATTGGCAATGTTTTTATCTTCATGGTATCTGTATGCGTAAAGAGACTGTCAGCATACACCTCCATCAAAGTCACGATAGCGAACCACCACCTGCTCCAATTCCAAAGGCCAGAAGCAGCTGGGAATATAATTATGAACGCCGGCATACCTTGATCATATAAACCCATAACTCAAGAGAGTTTGGCCGACAGAATTAGCTCGTCTACAACATAAGGAATGTGCTACATCATGAGAAGAATCCATTACCGACCGGGCTCAATACACATAAATCACACCACCAAAAGATCAAGATTATGACATGTTCTTTCTAGTTTCTACAGGTACGAAGTGCGTGGATACCCGACCATGTGTTATCCAAAAAAGGATCCTCTCACTATAGATGACACGATACATCTATAAAATGTATCAATCGTGCCCATAATTAATTAACATAGAGCAGGCAATCCGGCCATATACATCAATTAATGAATTCGGATGTTTTTACCTTTATGTTATCTGTGTATGTATATATATATATATTGTAGGAAGACACCACCAAACGTTCTATTCAAAAAACTATCCTCTCCCTGTAGATGACATGACTCATCTATAAAAATGCATCAATCGTGCCCATAACATAAAGAAGGCGCGTACTTTGCCCAAAAAACGGATGATCGTTTCAGGCATCAATCATGCACAAACGCAGAATATCGAAACACAAACGTACCTATGATCTCGTATATATAGGTGCAAGCTCCCCCGGCTTCTTCTCCTTGTCCCCATCTTTCCCACTAAAAAGTTACTGGCAGTGGCAGGAGGACAACGATTGCACCCATGCAGTGAGAAAGCATGCACACTGAGCTGAGCAGCAGGGAAAAGGAGAAAAGAAACCTCTCCAGCTTTAACTGATGCCGGGTGGGAGGGGAAAAGGGGTCCCTTTCACCCGTCAACCTAACCTTCCGAGTGCTCAGCAGCATCAGCCGGGTTAGGCCTCGCTGCCTCCCTCGGGTTTTAGTCCTGTCAAGCCTTTCGCTGGCACGTTTTCTTTGTTTAAGTTTGGCTTGTCTGCACCTGCAGGTCTCCTCTAACCCCCATTCTCCTTTTTATATACCACCTGGCCTGCGCACCCACTTCGTCTTTGAGTGTGTCTCTATCAGTATGATAACTAAATGGGTGTCTTATCATGCGGATATGATCCTTATACAAAGACAAGTGGGTTCTTCCAGTTGGGCGAGAGCTGGGTGTGGTCACAGATCGTTTAAAGGGCTAAACTTTTTGGTTTATGCAGGAGAATGGCCCTTGCATATATAGGGTTTGCCTGCGAGCGAAGTACTGGTTAAAGGGGACTGCTAAAACTATAGTATCCAACCCTTCCCCGGCCATCATCATGCCCAGGTGATCACCTCTCTTAATGCTCGCCTCCGTAGCCGTTTTCTACTGATGCTTGTCTTTAATGTTTATATGTGATGTCCAATTGTTTGATGCCAAAGTGTCCAGTTATCATGGCAGCTGCCTAAATGAGAAGGAAAGCTAGGTTCTTTGATGCTTGTAGTCATTCTAACGGAAAAGCCAATGGTGTCATTGTCGGCCACCGGTTTCCCTAGGTCAAAACTTTTCAGCTGATGATGCCCACCTTTCTTTCTCTTTTTCTTAGGTTTGAAGTAAGAGCGTTAAAAGTAAGAGCATAGGCGTTTCTCAAGGGGGAAACCGGCTCCTTGTAGATAAATAAGAGTCCTAATAAGGAGAAGAAAATTTCTTGTGAAAAAAAAGACCAAAATTATATATAATAACCATATGTATACGCTACACATCCATTCTAATCATCCGTACACTAGCCTGTGTGGTCCATACCTGTTGATGAGACCAGGACTTCATCCGGATGGAAGGCACCTGAACCCATGCCGCCACAATGGTTCAGATTTTGGAGTTCCACCAGCCACCAGTCTCAATTCTCATAACTCAATAGGGAGGAAGATGGACCTTCATACCCTCCAAGTCCAGCTGCCCCGTTTTCTTTATGGTAGGCCTGAATACGGAACTAAGCTCTTAAAACTTCATTGGTTTTGAAAACAAAAAAACACAAAAAAAAACTATGTGAGCACGCGCGGTAACCTATTAAATACTCTTTGTTTGTGATGAACTCCCAATATTCTTGAGTCAGAAGTCGAATCAATTCTTGTGAGATATTATCCACTTTATGTGAAGTTCACATAACTTTGACCTTGGTAAATTATATATACATCGAAAGTCTCACCTACAAGTGCAGTAGTTTTTTCCTCTGCTAATATGAGCTTAATCTAGTTTGTTTCTACTCTTAACCCCATCGTATATATAGAGTCGTAGCCACATGGCGGCTCCACCTGGGCATGCAGTCTTCCACACAACCGGATAGCCCTTTTCTACAGGTAGCTCTCTCCTCTTCCATATTATCCCTTCTTGGTAGTGGAGGGACTCTCTAGCTCTATCGGCCTCGACCCCATTAGACCCCATCAGACTCCGACCTCATCACCATCAGTTGTCATCTTTTTTCTCCCCCCTTTGGTAGTTCCTGAAATCACTCGCACGGCCAGTGTCGGCCAAACAAGTCCCTTTTGAGAACCCAGTAGCTTCCAGCTGACACAGCATCCGAAAGTGCTACTGGGTGTAAAAGGCATTTCCCGACATGCTTTCTTCACCAGATTACTAGGGAAGGAATGGCTACAAGTTACAATGACAACAGCCAAGGTTCTTAGAAAAAGACGTCGAGAAGAGTCAGGATGGACTTGACGTCAGGGCTCCTTCCATGATGAAAACCTTTTTTACATTTCAAGACACATCATCACTCTACAAAGGACCTGTCACAAATTGGGGAGTCTGACTTCTCCTCTTGAACTGCTTGAGACAAAGTGCCAAAGAAAGAAACAAGCAATTGGATCATAATAATGATACCCATGATGTTTCACGCTATACCCAAAAATAACACTTTTAACTGCTCAAGACGAGAGTTGTGCGTGTTCATGAGAAGAGAGAAGAACAAAACACATGTAATTAAATTCACATATTTTGATAAGTAGGTAGTGAACTATAAAGATGGTCATAGGAAGAAGAGAAATGTTTTTTGCACGTCCGTCCGGATAACCGGGCGGATGTGGAAGCACCGCGCAGCCGACCTGATTGGTCGGCCGCGCGTGGGCCCCACGCGCCCACGCGCGGCCGACCAATCAGGTCGGCTGCGCGGTGCTTCCACGTCGGCTTTTTACCCGTGCAGATGGGTAAAAAATATTTCTCAAGAAGAGTTCAAAAAGAACAAAAGATGAGGATGAGGTGATATTAATAAGATAACTAGAAGTGAGAATAATTTTTGCCCAAAAGACATGAGGAATAGAAGCAGAGAGAAGAAGCACCTAAATAGTGTCGAGGATGTGACAATGTTTATGTTCAGCAACACCTGTTGAGAAGTGAAAGGGCAGAGTGTTGAGGAATAGTTTTATGAGAAGAGAAGATAGCTCAAAAGTTAATAGAGAGGTACTAGTGAGCACCATTAGTAATAAGTACTTTGATGCGACAGTGAAATTGAGTGTAGGACATCTTAGAGAATTGATGATAAGTAGGCAGATGGTCGGATCTCGGATGCATATATATGGTAAACCGAAGTAAAGTGAGTAGAATTCTTAATAAAATTGACATAATAGAGAACTTCTCATAGAAGGCGAAAGATATAGACCTCAAATACTAGAATACAATAAAGCAAAATGTTGTGAAGATATAGACTCATGAGAAGAAAAAGGGAGGGTAAAATGCTTAACAAGCTTGCATCCCTCACAATGAGATAAATGAATAGAAGATTGATGTAATTCCTAAGACTCTAGATTGAAACAAGGACTTAAGACGAGCTTCGAAAGGATGACCAAGATGATGATACCAAAGGTCAGCAATAGAGAAAGTCGACTCATAAGGACAAGAGGGCAAGATGAGCGAAGGGGAAAGATGTAGTGACTCCAAACGATACAAGCTACCCACTCTACGACCAATTCCAATCATTTGACCTGTAAGTAAAAGCACCGAAAATTCGGTTCCAGCCGACGACCCACGATTTTTTGCCGTAACGTTTCCCCGATCATGCGGCTCACTTGTGGGGCCACCACTCAGAGTCGGCCTATCACGGTGATTGGAAGTCGTCGTCACCTCGGCCCGAGAGCTCCTCCCTGCGCCGTAAACGTAGGCGTACGAAAATCGACGATATCGTCACCCCTGATGGATTACTCTCACCCCCTTCTATGGAAGAACTGGACATAACTTTTCGTCCAGATATCGAAATCGCTTATGTGACCACTTTTAAGAATCGGCTCTCCGAGACGGTCGAGAAGACGCTAGTTGCGCGAAATTCCAAGTTCAGAGGCCGAAATACAATCTCAGAGAATGTGTACTAATACACCGATTTTCGCACCGCTTCAATAAAATGCAGATATTTTCTCGTCTGGTGATCGAAACCGCCCGCGAGGCCCCAATTCTGAATCGACACTCCGAACCGGTCGGCCCTGGGTCGGGTTCGGTGATTTCCAGTTCGGCACCCGGATTCCGCTCTGGGAGCACCGCCGCGGCTCCCGATGCGCACGGATTCCGACACTCCTTCGGTCAAACGGGCATAACTTTTCGCTCGGTTATCAGAATCGCTTATAAGACCCCAATTCGAAATCGGCACTCAAAGACATTCGACGCCTGTTGTTGCCTCAGGCGATAGGACACCATTTTTTAGCTGAAAATCCATCGTTTCGGGCACCAAAATTTCGATTCCAACCGACGACCCACAGTTTTTTATCGTAACTTTTGCCCGATCACGCGGCTCACCTGTGGGGTTGCCACCCAGAGTCGGCCTATCACGGTGATCGGAAGTCGTCGTCACCTCGGCCCGAGAGCTCCTCCCTGCGCAGTAAACGTGGGCGCACGAAAATCAACAATATCGTCACCCTAGACGGATTACTCTCACCCCCTTCTATGGAAGAACTGAGCATAATTTTCCGCCCAGGTATCGAAATCGCTTATGTGACCACTTTTTGGAATCGGCTCTCTGAGACGGTCGAGAAGATTGGTTTCGCGGAATTCCGAGTTCAGAGGTCGAAATGCCACATCGGAGCGTGTGTACTAGTACACCGATTTTCGCACCACTTCGGTAAAACGTGGATATTTTCTCGCCCGGTGATCAGAACCGCCTGCAAGGCCCCAATTCCAAATCGGCACTCCGAACTGGTCGACCCTAGGTTAAGTTCGGCGATTTCCAATCCGACGCCTGGATTCCGCTCCGGGAGTGCCGCCGCGGCTCCCGATGCGCACAGATTCTGACACCCCTTCAGTCAAACGGGCATAACTTTTCGCTCGGTTATCGAAATCGCTTATAAGACCCCAATTCGGAATTGGTACTCAGAGGCGCTCGACGCGTGCTATTGCCTCAGGTGATAAGACTCCGTTTCCGAGCCGAAAATCATGCACATAACATGTAGAAGAGGTGAATGAGATAATGTATCTAGCATCATCAAGGCAACTAGTGAAAATTAAGTTCATAGAAAGTTGTATAATGTAAAGCATATGAGAAAGGGTTGAGTGGTCAGAAGGATTAGATGTGTGGGTGATGATGCCACACTGAGAGACACATAGGAGAGTGCCATCATTAATGTAAATCTATAAGTGAGTGGGAGCGGCAGAACGATCTACAAGTAATGAGCCTTTGAAGGTCATATAATGAGAAGCTCTAGAGTCTAAAATGTAGGTAGAGATAGTACCAAAGGAGGTAGACATAGAGGAGGGTTCATGGAGAAAATAGTCTTAAAGGAGCTATTGAAGTTGTTGACGTTGAGAGGCGAGCTGAGTCTATTGCATGGCCAATTGTGCCACACCTAAAGCAGCGAGAGATGTGACTGAGAGATCTAGAGTACTAAAAGACTCTACATTTGCAACATTAATAGTTGTAGAGTGGGCAGAATGATTCTGTTTGCAAAGAAGTCGAAGGAAAGTGTCTTGAAGGTTTTGAATATGATAATAAAAACAAAAGAGCCAAGCTGCCAAATCAATGGTATCTCCAAAAGAAACCTAAGAGGAGGTATATATTTGCTGAGGAGAGGGACATGATGAGGCTACCAACACTGTCTTAGAAGGAGCAAAGAAGAACCAAGAGCACGAACCCATTTCTCCTCAACATTGAGCTCAATTAGGGCATCATCTAAAGTAGGTAGAGGAGAACGATAAAGAAGTTGTGCTCAAAGGACCTACAACACAAGTCGCGGGCACACCAAAAAATGATAGAATTGTTGACGATCTCATTATTTACCACACTGATAGTGAGATACTTGGCAACCAACATGCATAGCATCTAGTTCAAACCATATACAGTGAAGTTGAGTGAAAAAACCCTTGAATATAAAGCTCATCCTGAAAAAGGCAATCAATCTCACTACATAGTTAATACTCATATATAGGTGCCACTAGTCTAAATGTAGTGCTTGGCTAGATAAAGTTATTGAAGACGAGAATTAGTGAGCTCCAGCAAGCCTAGACGAATGGAAGGGTTAGTAGAGCAAACAATATATCTCATGATGATCTCATCAGTATCTTTCCGAATATGAGAGGAGGAACAATGTTTAATTTGTTGCCAATGAATTCAATAGAGTCTTCAGCAACACTTGCGGCAAAATCAAATGTGGACGTAGTGCTAGGAGTGTTGGAACCATCAACATAACATCACAATTTGTAACACGCAAATTTGAGCAAAGAGTGGCAACTCAAACAACATAGTTATTAACTCTAATCAATTGAATATCCATCTTGGAAATATTTGGCATAGAAGACATGGCTGGCGTCAAAGACAAAAAAAAGTCTCAAAAGCAATGTTGAATGTAGCAACCCAAGTAATTAAAAATTGGGCAAACCAATTAGGAATCTCTAATAGATATTTGATTTATTTTCTAGTCCCTGACAGAGTTGTAATTCATTACAGTAAGTGTTATCTCTGATTACAGTATACGTTAAATCATGTTACAGTAAGTGTTATCTCTGATTACAGTATACGTTAAATCATGTTACAGTAAGGACCTCTCTATTACAGTCAAGGACTTCTAATTAATTTTCTCTTAAAATTTACTAAATAACTATAGCTAATTATAAACTCTAAAGAAGAATTGGATTAAATTAATATACAATAATTAAAAATAGGTAATGGGTTTAACTAATGTTCCATAATAGCACTATTAGGCCAAAATAAGAGTTAGAATAATAGAATAATAAGAAATTAATATTAAATTCAGAATGTTCATTAATTATCATCTTAATTAAATGGATAAAATAAGCTTAAATAAACATCATAACTATCTAAACTTGAGTCCTATCACTATCCTAACATGATAGCCACGTTTTCCCATATTTATCTCAACCCAATTTGAGATTGGAAGGCTAGAAGATAGAGATTAACTCGAAATTAAAAGAAGTTAGAGTTGTATTAGGAAATAAAAGGCAATCTATATAAATACATCACAAAACCCCTCATAGCCGACCCTATTATTGTTTGGAGACTCTCCAGGACATGAAGGGAAAGCTATAGGAGGATAAATTCGTAGAGAGGAGGAGCACAATGTGTTCTTCATCAAATTCTTCACATTCAAGTCCTAAAGTCCTAAATTCATCCAAAGATAGGTATTCTCTTAAGCAAAATTTAATTAAATCTCTATATAAACCAATTCTTATGTCGGGAACACAATCTACATCTTTTCCCCAAATTCTATCATGCATCTCGAGAGTGTTTTGCGTTTTGAGTTCATAAATACCCATGTACCTGTGGAAATGGATTTGAGATAATTCATCCGATATTATCTTATTGTTTTAACTTTTATCATGTTCTCATATGTATATAGATGCATATTGCAAATTCAAGTCTCATCAAGTGCTAATCAAGTCGTGGTGACGAGAGATGAATCGACAATCGCAAAGCGTATGCGTTCTAGTCACGTAAGTGAACATATTCTGCCTCCGAGAGTCGAAGGACTTTAAGTCTCTTTGCGCACCGTTTGACTTCGTCAAACGAAAATGGGTATAGGGAGGACCAAGATCCCGTTGTTGCCTAAGCCGAACAACGTTAATTATATCTCTCGGAGAGAGAAAACTCTTAATTAATCGTCAGAATAAAAGGTCTTGTGACCTGAAAGGAAACATCCGATAAAGAATGTAAAAGAACAAAATATCTGTTAGACAGAGATTATTTTATTATGGTCAATATTGTCATATGTTTTGCTACTAGTGCCATCATTATATATTCTTTTTTTATGATGTGATGAGTGGCACAAAGAAGAGTCATCAAATGGAAAGGAGATAATGGCCTAAGTGGGTCGTCATGGGAGAGGCTTGCCAGTTCACTTTGGGATGAGCGTGGAAAAGTCAGTCGGCGCGGATGGAGGGTGCCGTTTCACTTTGGTTGGGCATGAAGGGAAGTGAATCGGTGGGGATGTTTGGTGCCGTTTCTCTTGGTTAGGCATGGTGGGAGGTGAGTCGGCGGGGGTAAAGGTCGTTGTTTCATCTGAAGAGGAATGGATCAGAAGGGGGGTTTTGGTGCCGTTTCTCTTGGTTAGGTATGGAGGGAGGTGAATCAGCAGGGGTGAAGGGTGTCGATTCATCTTGATTGGGCATGAAAAGAGTGGGTCGACGGGGGTGAAGGCCGTTGATTCACTTGGGTTGTGCATGAGGAGAATGGGTCGGCGGGGGTCTTAGAACTCGCCGATTCACTTGAAAGTTGAAATGGCTACGAGGAAAAGTGGGCCGGCGGGCATCTTAGAGCTCGCCGATTCAGTTGAAACAGCAAGAGGAAAGTGGGAAACAACACCAACTTGGTCAAGTAAAGATCATTTGTCTATTCCTTTTATTATTATTATTTTTTGTCAACACATTGGTGTTTCAAAACGGAGGTTGCCATCAATTCTCATCATGATTCCATGTCCATTTCTATCGGCATAGGTACGAGACCTTGTAGTTAACTCACATGGCCACCTGAAATGGCACGAGTACAGTTCTATCGGATCAAATCAAAACATTCACACGTGCCAACTCACTTTCACAGCAAAAATTTGGCAACACCTCCTCTCTATACGAGGATGTAAGATGGGAATGATCACTGTCCACCAAAAATAGAGACAGCACCAACTTTAGGGTGTGTTGCACCGTGAAAGGATGGTATCTGACATCAATCCTGAGGCATGCCTACAAAGGAGTTGATGGAATCTAGAACCACAAGACAGAACATATTGAACAAAATATTACTCGAAAACATGAACAGAGTAAAGAAAAGAGAGTTGTTGTGAGAGGTTCTGGCAGTGCCAGTGTAGAGATGGGAAGCCTCTCACTGGGCATTGTCACTTCATCTCATCATCCACTGTTCTACATTTAGAACTGAGCATGGAAGAGCCCAGTTTGAAAAAAGAACAATGAGAAAGAAGATGGGGTGTTCAAAACTCAAACCAGCAACTCAGGTGGTAGAGGATGAGGGAAGAGGAAGAAAGGACATTTGCTCACGGCACCATGGGGTATACAGAGACCCCAAGAAGAAGTTAGAAATGGCACACATCCATAGTAAGAAAGAAAATGAAAGAGAGATCATGAAAGAGACTGGACAACAAGTAACTTCATATATTCATATGCACATGCTCATGGGCACACACCCCAATGAGTAAAATAAAATATTCATGCTACAAAAGATAACAAGAAACAAGCATAAAAAACTCATCAATGGAGAAAGGGGGATTTTGCTACAGAGCTCTCATTACTGCACTCACCATCTCCCTCTTTCTCACGCTCTCCCAAACACAAGAAGAAAAGAAAATCAAGAGAACCCTCGCTCCTTGGTCTCTCTCTAGATCTCCTAGGAAAGCATGCGCCACAAGTCTACTTGAGCCTTCTAAAAACCTCCTCTCCCTTCGTTTGGGACCGGGGGTCCCCTTAAATAGTCGTGGATGTGAGAAGGGGGCCTCTTCTTTGATACAGCAGGGTGTACTTGGGCCGTCGTTTCTCTTGGGTCTCATATGATAATGACAGGGTACATCCACGCCATTTCTCTTAGGTCTTATGTTGATAAGACGAGGCGTACCTGGCCCGCCATTTCTCTTGGTCTCATATGATAACGGCAGGGTACATTCACGTCATTTCTCTTGGGTCTCATGTTGATACGGCGGGATGTACCTGACCCGCCGTTTCTCTTGGGTCTCATGTTGATACGATGGGATAAATTTGGGCTGTCGTTTCTCTTGGTCTCATGTTGTGACGGAACGCCTCGACCAAGCCCGTTAAACCGATAACGTACTTGATCAGAGTCCGCCTCCCGCGAACGGGCCGTAGCCTCACAAGGGATACCACAACACAGTCCGTGTAAACACAAAGGAACACACCATTTCATATACATATTTCACAAGTTTACATAGCCATATTTCCACAAAGCTGAAAGAAAGTACAAGAGCCTGGGGCATACGCCGAGGTACAACTGAAGAAAGTAAACAACTAGCTAGACTACACTGCTGGAGCTGCTACTACACAGCTGGAGGTACTGACCCTGCACCGCTACGACGCGGCTCTGAACTGGACGACGGTCGAGAAACGTCCTCTTCGCTCTCACCTGTGGGGGTAGGGGTGAGCCTCACTAGTCACTGGCTCAGTAGGGAACTCCCCAAAAATCGAGCAAACCAAAACCACAGGTACGAAAGCAGTAAACAGTACCAACAATTTATAGAACAGCTAAGCAGGATATGAAAGATGTAAAAGTACTCACCGTCTGCCGACCACGAACAACAACTGTAATAAATAAACGTCAAACCAGTACAAGTGTACAAGCTAAAGTAGAGACAGCCAAACACGAGCCACGTGAACTGGTTTGCGACACCAGAAACTAACTCGGACAAGCTAACACAGGTCTACCTCTCAGTCTCGTAGCCACGGACGAAAGGTCCAGCTGCCGCTCCACGTGAAAAGGTCAAGCAACTGTGGAGACCAACTAAACACCACCACCTGCGGACCACACGGTCGCAGGCCCATGCTTGACACCTCTGGAGACCCTGGCCTGGGCCCTCTAGAGTGAGGCACTGGAAAAAGACTAGCTGGGGACCAGTGTCGACTGCTGGTGTTTGTACCCCCAACTACGAGCGCGCTATAAGTGACCAAAAGACAAGTACAACAGCCACTGTCCCACTGTCGTCTTTCCCTCATCCGGACGTACAACTCAAGCAAAGGAGTGAGGGTGTCCAGGTCAGACGACACAGATCTCGACGGTACAGCACAAGTATCGGGACAAAGCCCCGAGCTAACAGCCTGGCTCACAAAGAACCTGGGGCACCCAACTGGAGAGGTAACCACGGTAGGCGTCGTACTACTTGCCACGTACACAAAACCACGTGCACGTCACACACAAACCACGTGAAGACCCATGTAAACCGCGTGCACTAGTAGTCCACTACACGTGAACACCACGTAGACACGTAAAGAACCAGCCAACTGCGTACCCAGTATGCTAGTCTCAGAAACCACGTGCGCTAGGTGCACCACAATTACCATTGCACCATTCGATATCAATAGTTATTCAATATAACAATATTTAAACAAAAGCATGCTGGCGGCAGCATCGACTGCCGTCGATGGGATATAAACGGTAAGGTATATAGCCGTTAAGCTCCCAGCTGAAGAACCTGGCGTCAATCGATGTTGACGCTAAGATCTTCGGCCATCAACTTCACAGAACCCTGGGCTGATACCTCAGGTATTCCCAGCCTTAAAATTAACAGAAAAATATGAAGAATCACTTTCTCTAGCATGCATGAATCCTAATCAACTTGAAACAACATGTTCCATTGATTAAATTACTCAAACCACCCATTTATCCCACATGGATACCTTTACCCAAAAACACAATTAACATGCAGATTCATGGGTTCCAGATGTATTATCACAACCTAAAGGAACTAAAGGGATCATTCCCTACCTCAGTACACGCTTAAACCTTCTAAATTCTCTCGATCCACACCGAACCCTCTGCGAGCTCCTACGGCAATTGCACCACGGTTCGGCATTTCCTTGGCCGATTCGTCACCACCTCACGTTCCACGATCCTCCAATTGACCTTCTGCAACTGTTGGAAGTAGTGGGGAAGCAAGAGGCATGAAGACAGGGCAAGGGAGAGAGAGATTGTGTAACGTCGCGTGCTTTTCGGACCCATGCGGATCGTGTGTGCTGCGAATGTGGCGGCCATTGTGGGGCCAGTGTGAATCAGTTGTGTAGAATGTGTAACGTGTATGCGTGGCTTGAGTAGGTGAAGAGCAGTGTTGGTCCTGAAATGGAATAGGACCTGCTGCTGTTCTGTCTGAGTTGGCGGCCAAGGGGTGGGCGTTGACTGTTGGCGTCCAGATTCATGGACGTTTACTGCATGAACTTGGCGGCAGTAGAGGTGGACGTTAAGGGGTGGCGGTTGCTATTAGCGGCATGGGGGTTGACGCCAACCTGAGAATGGTGCAGGTTATAGGCTCACCCGAGGGCAGTTCTCTCAGCTCTCACTCATTCCCTCTTGCCCTAGCTTGCTGCCCCCGAGCTTTTGAAGCTTCTAACAGGTTCTGAGGAGTAGTTCGACGATCGTAGAACGCGTGGCGTCGCCGAATTACGCGAGGAAATGTCGCGGCATGGTGCAATTTGTGTGGGAGCTCGCGGAGGGCTCGGCGTGAACCGGGGGATTGTGGGAGATTCTAACGCGTTCTGAGGTAGGGGACGAACCCTGGTAGCTTTATAGAAACATTAAAACACATCATAACCACTTGAACCAACATGATAATCCATGTTTGGATAGAGTTGCACCAAGGGGGGATAATGGGTGGTTTGAGTAATTTAGCATGAATGGCATGTTGTGATGGGTTTCATTGGGTTTCTGCATGTTAAAGGAAACATTTCTATGTATTTTTTTGTAAATAGAATGGTGTGGAAGCCTGCAGAACCAGATTAGGGTTTCTGCAGGGTATAGGGCCGAAGAACTTGGCGTCAACATCGATTGCCGCCAAGCTCTTCAGCCAAGAGGTTGACGGCCAAGGACCTTGCCGTCTACTCCCTGTAAGCGGCAATCGATGTGGCCGCCTACTATTATATGAGCAGAAATGACTAAGTACAATAATTACCGATAATGCATGTGTGTTAACACATGAGGTGCACTGAGAGCACTTGGTTTACGTGTTAAGCATACAAGGTATGCTATTAGTTGTTTACTTCGGTGACTGCGCGTTGTGTACGCGAGTCGGTTAGGTTCATGTGTAGTGGACCAGTGGTTACTTGTGGTTTACGTGAGGTTTCACGTGGTTTGTGTGTGACGTGCACGTGGTTTTTGTGTACGTGGCGAGTAGTACGACGCCTACCGTGGTTACCTCTCCAGTTGGGTGCCCCAGCTTCTTTGTGAGCCAGGCTGTTAGCTCGGGCCTTTGTCCCGGTACTTGTGTTGTACCGTCGAGGTCTGTGTCATCTTACCTGGACACCCTCACTCTTGTGTTTGAGTTGCACGTCCGGCTGAGGGAAAGACGACAGTGGGACAGTGACACGTGAGCTTGTTTTTAGTCACTTGTAGCGCGCTCGTAGTTGGGGGTACGGACACCAGTAGACGTACTGGACCCCAGCTAGTCCTTTTCCAGTGCCTGACTCTAGAGTGTTCCGGGCCAGGATCTCTAGAGGTGTCAGGCATGGGCCTGTGACCGTGTGGTCCACAGGTTGTGGTGGTTTAGTTGGTCTCCACAGTTGCTTGTCTTTTTACGTGGAGCGGCAGCTGGACCTTTCGTACGTGGCTGCGAGACTGAGAGGTAGACCTGTGTTAGTTTGTCCGAGCCAGTTTCTGGTGTCGTGAACCAGCTTACGTGGCTCGTGTTGGCTGTCTTTACTCTAGCTTGTACACCTGTATTGGTTTGCCGTTTAATTATTAATGTTGTTTCTCGTAGTCGGCAGACGGGGAGTACTTTACAGCTTTTATATCCTGCTTAACTGTTCTATAAATTATTAGTGTTGTTTACTGTTTAGCACCTGTGGTTTTGTTTTGCTCGGTGTTGGGGGAGTTCCCTACTGAGCCAGTGACTAGAGAGGCTCACCCCCTACCCCCACAGGTGAGGGCGAGGAGGACGTTTCTCGACCGTCGTCCAGTTCAGGGCCGCGTCGTAGCGGTGCAGGGTCGGTACCTCCAGCAGAGTAGCTCCAGCAGTGTAGAGTTGTGTAGTTTAGTCAGTTGTTTACTTTCTTCAGTTGTACCTCGGGGTATGCCCCAGACTCTTGTACATTCTTCCACTTTATAGTGGAAATTTGGCTATGTAAATTGTGAAAAATGTATGTGAAATGTGGTGTGTTCCTTTATGTTTACACGGACAGTGGTTTGGTTTCCCTTGCGAGGCTTCGGCTCGTTCGCGGGAGGCGGACTCGGATCAAGTGCGTTATCGGTTTAACGGGCTTGGCCGAGGCGTTCCGCCACAGTTGGTATCAGAGCAAGGTCCGTGTTAATATAAGGGAACTAGAAAGATACATAGCCTTATTTCGGTCTTTGTACACTGCTGGTAGGGACCCTGGTTTTCGATAATTTGTGATTTTGATTTTTGTCTGGTATTTTATGTATGTAGAAATTTCTGGAATGGCTGGTAGAAGAGATTGGGGTGGTGGAGAAGATGATCCGGAGGAAAGCACCCAACGTATGATAGAAAGAATTTGGGAGAGCCTCACGGATATTCGGGCGAGAATGGATCAACAGGCGCCAGTACCACCAATTGTAGTGCCACCTGGGGAAGGAGAGGATGTAACTGTTGCTCCAGTTCCGCCGAGAGTGGAGGTGCCTTTTGTAGCACCTGTGCCACCACCGCCACCAGTGCAGTTAGTTGAAGAACCCGTGATGCAGGTGGAGAAATTTCTGAGATTGCAGCCCCCTACTTATTCAGGAGGACCGAATCCAGATACATCAGAGCATTGGATTCATGAAATCGAGAGGGTTTTCGCGACTATGCGGTGTCCTGCAGCAGATAGAGTTGTATTGGCTGTTTATCAGTTGAGGGGTTTTGCCTTGGAATGGTGGCGATTGAAGATGCAGACCACCTTCGCAGGTAGGAGAGAAGAGGCCATTGCTTGGTCGGAATTTCTTGATGTGTTTAACGACACATTTTTCCCGATTCAAGTGCAGCAGGTGAAAAGGGAGCAATTCCGGACTCTTTAGCAAGGTAACTCTTCGGTTCTAGAGTACCAGATGAGATTTATGGCACTCAGCCGTTATGCACCTTATGTCGTTTCCGATAATAATATGATGGTTGAGTACTTCATTAGAGGCTTGAGAGTGGAATTGCAGGATGCAATAGTACCTCTGATGTGCAAGACAGTGGAAGAGGCAGCTCAGAGAGCAGCTACTTTGGAGAGATATATTCGGACTCGTCAGGCAGGCGAGTCAGGTTCAGGTAGTTTTCGACTACCGCAGCAGACAGTAGGTGCGAGCTAGAAAGGGCAAGGCACCAGCAGGACCTTCTACATCAGGCTTCGGTAAGTGGGGTCAGAAATTAAAGCAGGCATTCAAAGGAAAAGGAAGAGGATGGAGAGGTCGTCAGCAATTGCAGCAGGGCCGTGGTAGGCCTGAGGTGGAGGAGTCGCAGCAGAGCACAGCCAGGCAGCCTGTTACTCCACCGGGATATAGATGTTATAATTGTAACCAGCCGGGACATTTGATCCACAATTGTCCCTATGCAAGAGAATATGGGTATGGTAGAGGTGTGCAGCAGCAGCAACAGCCTCAGCAGTTTCAGCAGCCACAGTTAGGTCGTGGCAGAGGAGTACCACAGCAGCGAGGAAGAGGCCGGGTTATGGCTATCACCCGAGCCCAGGCGGAGGCATCAAATATGATAGAAGGTACTTTACCCCTTTATGAATATTCAGCAAGAGTTTTATTTTATTTGGGTGCCTCTCATTCATTTATTTCTGAAGAATTTTTGGATTGCATGACTCATCTATTAGAAGAGAAATATTGTGAATTGGTAGTGGAAGTTCCTTCAGGTGAATTTTTGCTCACTTCAAGTTATATAGATGAAGCCCCTGTTGTGATTGAAGGGAACCAGATGCCGGGTCGGTTGTATGCCCTGCAGTTAATCGATTATGATATTATTCTGGGTATGGACTGGCTTGAGATGTACGGAGCAATGCTTGATTGCAGAAAGAAAAGGATCAAATTTTGTCATCCTGATGGTGCGGTATTTGAGTATCAAGGTATGCCTTTCTATGCCACTAAGTTCTTGATTTCTGCAATGAAAGTTAGGAAATTGATAAATGCTGGATGTGTGGCCTATTTAGCCTCAGTGAGTTTGGTAGAGGCTAGTCAGCCAGTTGAAGCAGTTCCCGTGGTTAGGGAATTTGCTGATGTTTTTCCGGAAGATTTGTCTGGTTTAGCTCCACGTAGAGAGGTGGACTTTACCATTGAGTTGCTGCCAGGTACCATGCCGATCTCTAAAGCTCCATATCGGATGGCACCAGCAGAACTTAAAGAATTGAAAAAGCAATTAGAAGAATTGTTGCAAAAAGGGTTTATCAGACCGAGTCATTCCCCGTGGGGAGCGCCGATTTTATTTGTGAAAAAGAAAGATGGGAGTTTCCGGATGTGTATTGATTATAGAAAGTTGAATGATGTGACCATCAAGAATAAGTACCCGTTGCCGAGGATAGATGATTTGTTTGATCAATTGCAATCAGCGAAAGTATTCTCTAAAATAGATTTAAGGTCTGGGTACCATCAGCTGAGAATTAAAGAAGAAGATATAGACAAGACAGCATTCAGAACTAGATATGGTCACTTTGAGTTTGTGGTTATGCCTTTTGGGTTGACTAATGCTCCTGCAGGCTTCATGGATCTGATGAATAGAATATTTCATCCATATTTAGATCAATTTATTGTGGTCTTTATTGATGATATTCTGATTTACTAAGCATCTGAAGAGGAGCATGCAGCTCATTTGAGGTTTACCTTACAGTTGTTAAGAGATAACCAGCTGTTTGCTAAATTTAGTAAGTGTGAATTCTGGTTAAAGAAAATTCAGTTTTTGGGTCATGTTATTTCATCTAAAGGAGTAGTTGTGGACCCGAGTAAAGTGGAAACAGTAATGAAATGGGAAGTGCCTAGGTCAATAACTGAGATTAGAAGTTTTCTGGGGTTGGCAGGTTATTATAGGCGCTTTATTCAAGATTTTTCTAGAATTGCGGCACCTATGACTAGATTGACAAGAAAGGGTGTGCCTTTTGTGTGGTCCGGTGAATGTCAGAGAAGCTTTATGGAATTAAAGAAAAGACTTACTTCAGCACCTACATTGACATTACCGTGAGGGAGTGGTGGTTTTGTGCTTTATACTGATGCTTCAAGGAGAGGTCTTGGAGCAGTGCTTATGCCGCATGGTAAAGTAATAGCTTATGCGTCCAGACAATTGAAGCCAGCAGAAGAGAATTACCCCACTCATGATTTAGAATTGGCTGCAGTTGTTTTTGCCTTGAAAATGTGGAGGCATTATCTGTATGGCGAAAGATTTGAAATTTTTACATATCATAAAAGCTTGAAATATATTTTCTCGCAGAAAGATTTAAATCTTCGCCAGCGCAGATGGATAGAGTATTTGAAAGATTATGATTTCAGTTTGGCTTACCATCCGGGTAAGGCCAATGTTGTAGCTGATGCCTTGAGCAGAAAGGCATATATGAGTTTGATGATGATTAAAGAGTGGAAGTTGTGTGAAGAGGTAGTGGAGAACTCCTTGTATGTGCCTAGCAGTCAGCGTCGAGCAGTGCTAGCTGCTAGTGCAGTAGAGCCATCTTTATATCGGCAAATTATTGAAGCCCAGAGAGCAGATGCCAATTTGGCTGAAATTGTGAAAATGGAAGGAGTCACTATTGATGATCATTGTGTGGTTAGACTCAGAGGCAGGTTGTTTGTTCCTGCAGAAAGAGAGGTGAAGCAGCGAGTATTAGAAGAGGCTCATAAATCACGGTACACTATTCATCCGGGTAGCACAAAAATGTACCATGATTTGAGAGAGCATTTCTGGTGGCCTCTTATGAAGAAAGAAATAGCAGAATTTGTTTCAAGATGTGCTATCTGTCAACAAATTAAAGCAGAGCATCAGAAACCTGGAGGTTTATTGCAACCATTGCCCATTCCACAGTGGAAGTGGGATGATATTGCTATGGATTTTGTAGCAGGTTTACCAAGGACGAGTTCAGGGCATAATAGAATATGGGTATTCGTTGACAGATTGACTAAGGTGTGCAGATTAGTAGCAGTGAGTATGTCTTGGACAGTGGACAGGTTGGCAAATATTTATGTTGAAAAGATTGTTCCACTGCATGGTATTCCAAAGACAATTGTATCTGACAGAGATCCAAGATTTACCTCTGGTTTTTGGAGAAGTTTGCAGAAGGTGATTGGTACTGAGTTGAGGTATAGCTCCGCTTATCATCCCCAGACAGATAGTCAGACGGAAAGGACTATCCAGACGATTGAAGATATGTTGCGAGCTTGTTGTTTGGTTTGGGGAGGTAGTTGGGAGCATCGTTTGGGTATGGTTGAGTTTGCCTACAATAATAGTTATCATACCAGTCTTGGGATGGCACCGTATGAAGCTTTATATGGAAGGCCATGTAGAACCCCATTGAATTGGCATGAAGTGGGAGAAAGGCAATTAGTGGGTCCTGAATTGATTCAGCAGACCACTGAAGTAATAAAGCTTATTAAGGAAAAATTGCAGGCAGCTCAAAGTAGGCAGAAAAGTTATGCAGATGTGCGGAGGAGACCACTTCAGTTTGAGGTGGGAGATTTTGTTTTTCTGAGAGTTTCCCCAAGTAAAGGTATTATGAGATTTGGCAAGACTGGAAAGTTGAGTCCAAGGTATGTGGGACCTTTCCAAGTGATTGAAAGAATTGGGGAAGCAGCTTATAGGCTGGATTTGCCAGCAGACTTTGCAGATGTGCATGATATTTTTCATGTTTCTATGTTGAGAAAATGTATTGAAGATCCAGCTCAAATAATTAGATATCAAGGTGGTAACCTGAGGCCGGACATGACAATGCCAGAATATCCGGTGCAGATCACAGATCGAAAGATGAAGAAGCTAAGAAATAAAGAGATTGAGCTAGTAAAAGTGAGATGGGAGAATAGATTGGGAGGTGAGGATACCTGGGAGTTGGCCGCGGAAATGGCTAAAGGATATCCTTATTTGTTTGAATAAGTTTATGTATTTTTCTTTTTAGATGATAGTGCTTGTAAAATTGTATATGTTTAAATCGTGTGACTATATGTTGTGTTATGAATTTCGAGGTCGAAATTTTCTTTTTAGATGATAGTAATGTAACGTCGCGTGCTTTTCGGATCCATGCGGATCGTGTGTGCTGCGAATGTGGCGGCCATTGTGGGGCCAGTGTGAATCAGTTGTGTAGAATGTGTAACGTGTATGCGTGGCTTGAGTAGGTGAAGAGCAGGGTTGGTCCTGAAATGGAATAGGACCTGCTGCTGTTCTGTCTGAGTTGGCGGCCAAGGGGTGGGCGTTGACTGTTGGCGTCCAGATTCATGGACGTTTACTGCATGAACTTGGCGGCAGTAGAGGTGGACGTTAAGGGGTGGCGGTTGCTATTAGCGGCATGGGGGTTGACGCCAACCTGAGAATGGTGCAGGTTATAGGCTCACCCGAGGGCAGTTCTCTCAGCTCTCACTCATTCCCTCTTGCCCTAGCTTGCTGCCCCCGAGCTTTTGAAGCTTCTAACAGGTTCTGAGGAGTAGTTCGACGATCGTAGAACGCGTGGCGTCGCCGAATTACGCGAGGAAATGTCGCGGCATGGTGCAATTTGTGTGGGAGCTCGCGGAGGGCTCGGCGTGAACCGGGGGATTGTGGGAGATTCTAACGCGTTCTGAGGTAGGGGACGAACCCTGGTAGCTTTATAGAAACATTAAAACACATCATAACCACTTGAACCAACATGATAATCCATGTTTGGATAGAGTTGCACCAAGGGGGGATAATGGGTGGTTTGAGTAATTTAGCATGAATGGCATGTTGTGATGGGTTTCATTGGGTTTCTGCATGTTAAAGGAAACATTTCTATGTATTTTTTTGTAAATAGAATGGTGTGGAAGCCTGCAGAACCAGATTAGGGTTTCTGCAGGGTATAGGGCCGAAGAACTTGGCGTCAACATCGATTGCCGCCAAGCTCTTCAGCCAAGAGGTTGACGGCCAAGGACCTTGCCGTCTACTCCCTGTAAGCGGCAATCGATGTGGCCGCCTACTATTATATGAGCAGAAATGACTAAGTACAATAATTACCGATAATGCATGTGTGTTAACACATGAGGTGCACTGAGAGCACTTGGTTTACGTGTTAAGCATACAAGGTATGCTATTAGTTGTTTACTTCGGTGACTGCGCGTTGTGTACGCGAGTCGGTTAGGTTCATGTGTAGTGGACCAGTGGTTACTTGTGGTTTACGTGAGGTTTCACGTGGTTTGTGTGTGACGTGCACGTGGTTTTTGTGTACGGGGCGAGTAGTACGACGCCTACAGTGGTTACCTCTCCAGTTGGGTGCCCCAGCTTCTTTGTGAGCCAGGCTGTTAGCTCGGGGCTTTGTCCCGGTACTTGTGTTGTACCGTCGAGGTCTGTGTCGTCTTACCTGGACACCCTCACTCTTGTGTTTGAGTTGCACGTCCGGCTGAGGGAAAGATGACAGTGGGACAGTGACACGTGAGCTTGTTTTTAGTCACTTGTAGCGCGCTCGTAGTTGGGCGTACGGACACCAGTAGACGTACTGGACCCCAGCTAGTCCTTTTCCAGTGCCTCACTCTAGAGTGTTTCGGGCCAGGATCTCTAGAGGTGTCAGGCATGGGCCTGTGACCGTGTGGTCCACAGGTTGTGGTGGTTTAGTTGGTCTCCACAGTTGCTTGTCCTTTTACGTGGAGCGGCAGCTGGACCTTTCGTACGTGGCTGCGAGACTGAGAGGTAGACCTGTGTTAGTTTGTCCGAGCTAGTTTCTGGTGTCGCGAACCAGCTTACGTGGCTCGTGTTGGCTGTCTTTACTCTAGCTTGTACACCTGTACTGGTTTGCCGTTTAATTATTAATGTTGTTTCTCGTAGTCGGCAGACGGGGAGTACTTTACAGCTTTTATATCCTGCTTAACTGTTCTATAAATTATTAGTGTTGTTTACTGTTTAGCACCTGTGGTTTTGTTTTGCTCGGTGTTGGGGAGT
The DNA here is from genome assembly GCA_014218235.1 of Colocasia esculenta. Taxonomy (NCBI): domain Eukaryota; kingdom Viridiplantae; phylum Streptophyta; class Magnoliopsida; order Alismatales; family Araceae; genus Colocasia; species Colocasia esculenta. Next base: position 16,680 of record JACBKR010000057.1, on the reverse strand, counting down.
TCCCTACTGAGCCAGTGACTAGAGAGGCTCACCCCCTACCCCCACAGGTGAGGGCGAGGAGGACGTTTCTCGACCGTCGTCCAGTTCAGGGCCGCGTCGTAGCGGTGCAGGGTCGGTACCTCCAGCAGAGTAGCTCCAGCAGTGTAGAGTTGTGTAGTTTAGTCAGTTGTTTACTTTCTTCAGTTGTACCTCGGGGTATGCCCCAGACTCTTGTACATTCTTCCACTTTATAGTGGAAATTTGGCTATGTAAATTGTGAAAAATGTATGTGAAATGTGGTGTGTTCCTTTATGTTTACACGGACAGTGGTTTGGTTTCCCTTGCGAGGCTTCGGCCCGTTCGCGGGAGGCGGACTCGGATCAAGTGCGTTATCGGTTTAACGGGCTTGGCCGAGGCGTTCCGCCACAGTTGGTATCAGAGCAAGGTCCGTGTTAATATAAGGGAACTAGAAAGATACATAGCCTTATTTCGGTCTTTGTACACTGCTGGTAGGGACCCTGGTTTTCGATAATTTGTGATTTTGATTTTTGTCTGGTATTTTATGTATGTAGAAATTTCTGGAATGGCTGGTAGAAGAGATTGGGGTGGTGGAGAAGATGATCCGGAGGAAAGCACCCAACGTATGATAGAAAGAATTTGGGAGAGCCTCACGGATATTCGGGCGAGAATGGATCAACAGGCGCCAGTACCACCAATTGTAGTGCCACCTGGGGAAGGAGAGGATGTACCTGTTGCTCCAGTTCCGCCGAGAGTGGAGGTGCCTTTTGTAGCACCTGTGCCACCACCGCCACCAGTGCAGTTAGTTGAAGAACCCTTGATGCAGGTGGAGAAATTTCTGAGATTGCAGCCCCCTACTTATTCAGGAGGACCGAATCCAGATACATCAGAGCATTGGATTCATGAAATCGAGAGGGTTTTCGCGACTATGCGGTGTCCTGCAGCAGATAGAGTTGTATTGGCTGTTTATCAGTTGAGGGGTTTTGCCTTGGAATGGTGGCGATTGAAGATGCAGACCACCTTCGCAGGTAGGAGAGAAGAGGCCATTGCTTGGTCGGAATTTCTTGATGTGTTTAACGACACATTTTTCCCGATTCAAGTGCAGCAGGTGAAAAGGGAGCAATTCCGGACTCTTCAGCAAGGTAACTCTTCGGTTCTAGAGTACCAGATGAGATTTATGGCACTCAGCCGTTATGCACCTTATGTCGTTTCCGATAATAATATGATGGTTGAGTACTTCATTAGAGGCTTGAGAGTGGAATTGCAGGATGCAATAGTACCTCTGATGTACAAGACAGTGGAAGAGGCAGCTCAGAGAGCAGCTACTTTGGAGAGATATATTCGGACTCGTCAGGCAGGCGAGTCAGATTCAGGTAGTTTTCGACTACCGCAGCAGACAGTAGGTGCGAGCAAGGGCAAGGCACCAGCAGGACCTTCTATATCAGGCTTCGGTAAGTGGGGTCAGAAATTAAAGCAGGCATTCAAAGGAAAAGGAAGAGGATGGAGAGGTCGTCAGCAATTGCAGCAGGGCCGTGGTAGGCCTGAGGTGGAGGAGTCGCAGCAGAGCACAGCCAGGCAGCCTGTTACTCCACCGGGATATAGATGTTATAATTGTAACCAGCCGGGACATTTGATCCGCAATTGTCCCTATGCAAGAGAATATGGGTATGGTAGAGGTGTGCAGCAGCAGCAACAGCCTCAGCAGTTTCAGCAGCCACAGTTAGGTCGTGGCAGAGGAGTACCACAGCAGCGAGGAAGAGGCCGGGTTATGGCTATCACCCGAGCCCAGGCGGAGGCATCAAATATGATAGAAGGTACTTTACCCCTTTATGAATATTCAGCAAGAGTTTTATTTGATTTGGGTGCCTCTCATTCATTTATTTCTGAAGAATTTTTGGATTGCATGACTCATCCATTAGAAGAGAAATATTGTGAATTGGTAGTGGAAGTTCCTTCAGGTGAGTTTTTGCTCACTTCAAGTTATATAGATGAAGCCCCTGTTGTGATTGAAGGGAACCAGATGCCGGGTCGGTTGTATGCCCTGCGGTTAATCGATTATGATATTATTCTGGGTATGGACTGGCTTGAGATGTACGGAGCAATGCTTGATTGCAGAAAGAAAAGGATCAAATTTTGTCATCCTGATGGTGCGGTATTTGAGTATCAAGGTATGCCTTTCTATGCCACTAAGTTCTTGATTTCTTCAATGAAAGTTAGGAAATTGATAAATGTTGGATGTGTGGCCTATTTAGCCTCAGTGAGTTTGGTAGAGGCTAGTCAGCCAGTTGAAGCAGTTCCCGTGGTTAGGGAATTTGCTGATGTTTTTCCGGAAGATTTGTCTGGTTTAGCTCCACGTAGAGAGGTGGACTTTACCATTGAGTTGCTGCCAGGTACCATGCCGATCTCTAAAGCTCCATATCGGATGGCACCAGCAGAACTTAAAGAATTGAAAAAGCAATTAGAAGAATTGTTGCAAAAAGGGTTTATCAGACCGAGTCATTCCCCGTGGGGAGCGCCGATTTTATTTGTGAAAAAGAAAGATGGGAGTTTCCGGATGTGTATTGATTATAGAAAGTTGAATGATGTGACCATCAAGAATAAGTACCCGTTGCCGAGGATAGATGATTTGTTTGATCAATTGCAATCAGCGAAAGTATTCTCTAAAATAGATTTAAGGTCTGGGTACCATCAGCTGAGAATTAAAGAAGAAGATATAGACAAGACAGCATTCAGAACTAGATATGGTCACTTTGAGTTTGTGGTTATGCCTTTTGGGTTGACTAATGCTCCTGCAGGCTTCATGGATCTGATGAATAGAATATTTCATCCATATTTAGATCAATTTATTGTGGTCTTTATTGATGATATTCTGATTTACTAAGCATCTGAAGAGGAGCATGCAGCTCATTTGAGGTTTACCTTGCAGTTGTTAAGAGATAACCAGCTGTTTGCTAAATTTAGTAAGTGTGAATTCTGGTTAAAGAAAATTCAGTTTTTGGGTCATGTTATTTCATCTAAAGGAGTAGCTGTGGACCCGAGTAAAGTGGAAGCAGTAATGAAATGGGAAGTGCCTAGGTCAATAACTGAGATTAGAAGTTTTCTGGGGTTGGCAGGTTATTATAGGCGCTTTATTCAAGATTTTTCTAGAATTGCGGCACCTATGACTAGATTGACCAGAAAGGGTGTGCCTTTTGTGTGGTCCGGTGAATGTCAGAGAAGCTTTATGGAATTAAAGAAAAGACTTACTTCAGCACCTATATTGACATTACCGTCAGGGAGTGGTGGTTTTGTGCTTTATACTGATACTTCAAGGAGAGGTCTTGGAGCAATGCTTATGCAGCATGGTAAAGTAATAGCTTATGCGTCCAGACAATTGAAGCCAGCAGAAGAGAATTACCCCACTCATGATTTAGAATTGGCTGCAGTTGTTTTTGCCTTGAAAATGTGGAGGCATTATCTGTATGGCGAAAGATTTGAAATTTTACAGATCATAAAAGCTTGAAATATATTTTCTCGCAGAAAGATTTAAATCTTCGCCAGCGCAGATGGATAGAGTATTTGAAAGATTATGATTTCAGTTTGGCTTACCATCCGGGTAAGGCCAATGTTGTAGCTGATGCCTTGAGCAGAAAGGCATATATGAGTTTGATGATGATTAAAGAGTGGAAGTTGTGTGAAGAGGTAGTGGAGAACTCCTTGTATGTGCCTAGCAGTCAGCGCCGAGCAGTGCTAGCTGCTAGTGCAGTAGAGCCATCTTTATATCGGCAAATTATTGAAGCCCAGAGAGCATATGCCAATTTGGCTGAAATTGTGAAAATGGAAGGAGTCACTATTGATGATCATTGTGTGGTTAGACTCAGAGGCAGGTTGTTTGTTCCTACAGAAAGAGAGGTGAAGCAGCGAGTATTAGAAGAGGCTCATAAATCACGGTACACTATTCATCCGGGTAGCACAAAAATGTACCATGATTTGAGAGAGCATTTCTGGTGGCCTCTTATGAAGAAAGAAATAGCAGAATTTGTTTCAAGATGTGCTATCTGTCAACAAATTAAAGCAGAGCATCAGAAACCTGGAGGTTTATTGCAACCATTGCCCATTCCACAGTGGAAGTGGGATGATATTGCTATGGATTTTGTAGCAGGTTTACCAAGGACGAGTTCAGGGCATAATAGAATATGGGTATTCGTTGACAGATTGACTAAGGTGTGCAGATTAGTAGCAGTGAGTATGTCTTGGACAGTGGACAGGTTGGCAAATATTTATGTTGAAAAGATTGTTCCACTGCATGGTATTCCAAAGACAATTGTATCTGACAGAGATCCAAGATTTACCTCTGGTTTTTGGAGAAGTTTGCAGAAGGTGATTGGTACTGAGTTGAGGTATAGCTCCGCTTATCATCCCCAGACAGATGGTCAGACGGAAAGGACTATCCAGACGATTGAAGATATGTTGCGAGCTTGTTGTTTGGTTTGGGGAGGTAGTTGGGAGCATCGTTTGGGTATGGTTGAGTTTGCCTACAATAATAGTTATCATACCAGTCTTGGGATGGCACCGTATGAAGCTTTATATGGAAGGCCATGTAGAACCCAATTGAATTGGCATGAAGTGGGAGAAAGGCAATTAGTGGGTCCTGAATTGATTCAGCAGACCACTGAAGTAGTAAAGCTTATTAAGGAAAAATTGCAGGCAGCTCAAAGTAGGCAGAAAAGTTATGCAGATGTGCGGAGGAGACCACTTCAGTTTGAGGTGGGAGATTTTGTTTTTCTGAGAGTTTCCCCAAGTAAAGGTATTATGAGATTTGGCAAGACTAGAAAGTTGAGTCCAATGTATGTGGGACCTTTCCAAGTGATTGAAAGAATTGGGGAAGCAGCTTATAGGCTGGATTTGCCAGCAGACTTTGCAGATGTGCATGATATTTTTCATGTTTCTATGTTGAGAAAATGTATTGAAGATCCAGCTCAAATAATTAGATATCAAGGTGGTGACCTGAGGCCCGACATGACAATGCCAGAATATCCGGTGCAGATCACAGATCGAAAGATGAAGAAGCTAAGAAATAAAGAGATTGAGCTAGTAAAAGTGAGATGGGAGAATAGATTGGGAGGTGAGGATACCTGGGAGTTGGCCGCGGAAATGGCTAAAGGATATCCTTATTTGTTTGAATAAGTTTATGTATTTTTCTTTTTAGATGATAGTGCTTGTAAAATTGTATATGTTTAAATCGTGTGACTATATGTTGTGTTATGAATTTCGAGGTCGAAATTTTCTTTTTAGATGATAGTAATGTAACGTCGCGTGCTTTTCGGATCCATGCGGATCGTGTGTGCTGCGAATGTGGCGGCCATTGTGGGGCCAGTGTGAATCAGTTGTGTAGAATGTGTAACGTGTATGCGTGGCTTGAGTAGGTGAAGAGCAGGGTTGGTCCTGAAATGGAATAGGACCTGCTGCTGTTCTGTCTGAGTTGGCGGCCAAGGGGTGGCCGTTGACTGTTGGCGTCCAGATTCATGGACGTTTACTGCATGAACTTGGCGGCAGTAGAGGTGGACGTTAAGGGGTGGCGGTTGCTATTAGCGGCATGGGGGTTGACGCCAACCTGAGAATGGTGCAGGTTATAGGCTCACCCGAGGGCAGTTCTCTCAGCTCTCACTCATTCCCTCTTGCCCTAGCTTGCTGCCCCCGAGCTTTTGAAGCTTCTAACAGGTTCTGAGGAGTAGTTGGACGATCGTAGAACGCGTGGCGTCGCCGAATTACGTGAGGAAACGTCGCGGCGTGGTGCAATTCGCGTGGGAGCTCGCGGAGGGCTCGGCGTGAACCGGGGGATTGCGGGAGATTCTAACGCGTTCTGAGGTAGGGGACGAACCCTGGTAGCTTCATAGAAACATTAAAACACATCATAACCACTTGAACCAACATGATAATCCATGTTTGGATAGAGTTGCACCAAGCGGGGATAATGGGTGGTTTGAGTAATTTAGCATGAATGGCATGTTGTGATGGGTTTCATTGGGTTCCTGCATGTTAAAGGAAACATTTCTATGTATTTTTCTGTAAATAGAATGGTGTGGAAGCCTGCAGAACCAGATTAGGGTTTCTGCAGGGTATAGGGCCGAAGAACTTGGCGTCAACATCGATTGCCGCCAAGCTCTTCAGCCAGGAGGTTGACGGCCAGGGACCTTGCCGTCTACTCCCTGTAAGCGGCAATCGATGTGGCCGCCTACTATTATATGAGCAGAAATGACTAAGTACAATAATTACCGATAATGCATGTGTGTTAACACATGAGGTGTACTGAGAGCACTTGGTTTACGTGTTAAGCATACAAGGTATGCTATTAGTTGTTTACTTCGGTGACTGCGCGTTGTGTACGCGAGTCGGTTAGGTTCATGTGTAGTGGACCAGTGGTTACTTGTGGTTTACGTGAGGTTTCACGTGGTTTGTGTGTGACGTGAACGTGGTTTTTGTGTACGTGGCGAGTAGTACGACGCCTACCGTGGTTACCTCTCCAGTTGGGTGCCCCAGCTTCTTTGTGAGCCAGGCTGTTAGCTCGGGGCTTTGTCCCGGTACTTGTGTTGTACCGTCGAGGTCTGTGTCGTCTTACCTGGACACCCTCACTCTTGTGTTTGAGTTGCACGTCCAGCTGAGGGAAAGACGACAGTGGGACAGTGACACGTGAGCTTGTTTTTAGTCACTTGTAGCGCGCTCGTAGTTGGGGGTACGGACACCAGTAGACGTACTGGACCCCAGCTAGTCCTTTTCCAGTGCCTGACTCTAGAGTGTTCCGGGCCAGGATCTCTAGAGGTGTCAGGCATGGGCCTGTGACCGTGTGGTCCACAGGTTGTGGTGGTTTAGTTGGTCTCCACAGTTGCTTGTCTTTTTACGTGGAGCGGCAGCTGGACCTTTCGTCCGTGGCTGCGAGACTGAGAGGTAGACCTGTGTTAGTTTGTCCGAGCCAGTTTCTGGTGTCGCGAACCAGCTTACGTGGCTCGTGTTGGCTGTCTTTACTCTAGCTTGTACACCTGTACTGGTTTGCCGTTTAATTATTAATGTTGTTTCTCGTAGTCGGCAGACGGGGAGTACTTTACAGCTTTTATATCCTGCTTAACTGTTCTATAAATTATTAGTATTGTTTACTGTTTAGCACCTGTGGTTTTGTTTTGCTCGGTGTTGGGGGAGTTCCCTACTGAGCCAGTGACTAGAGAGGCTCACCCCCTACCCCCACAGGTGAGGGCGAGGAGGACGTTTCTCGACCGTCGTCCAGTTCAGGGCCGCGTCGTAGCGGTGCAGGGTCGGTACCTCCAGCAGAGTAGCTCCAGCAGTGTAGAGTTGTGTAGTTTAGTCAGTTGTTTACTTTCTTCGGTTGTACCTCGGGGTATGCCCCAGACTCTTGTACATTCTTCCAGTTTATAGTGGAAATCTGGCTATGTAAATTGTGAAAAATGTATGTGAAATGTGGTGTGTTCCTTTATGTTTACACGGACAGTGGTTTGATTTCCCTTGCGAGGCTTCGGCCCGTTCGCGGGAGGCGGACTCGGATCAAGTGCGTTATCGATTTAACGGGCTTGGCCGAGGCGTTCCGCCACAGATTGAGCTGAGGGAACTGCTCTCGGGTAGACTATATTCTGCAGGTCGCACAAGTTGGCGTCAACCCTAATGCCGTTTAGGGAGACCGCCACCCTAAATGTCCATATCCCTTGTCGCCAAGTTCATACAGTAAACGCCAACACATATGGACGCCAACAAGTCAATGACCACACTTGGCCGCCAACTCCTACTCAACTGCAGCAGGTCCTATTTCATTTCAGGACTAAACCTGCGCCACACCTGCACACACACCATACGTCCAAACCACATTGGCCTCACAATGGCCATCACAACCATTTCACACATGATCCATAAGGATCCGAAAAGCACGCGACGTTACACATGTTGTTATGGCGGGATGTACCTGGGCCACCATTTCTCTTGGGTCTCATGTTGAGTGCGTCGACACCCATCAGAGGTGCGTTGACGTGTGCTATAAATCATCCTTGAATTCTAAATGTGGCCTACTAAAAGTGTGTCGATGCATCTTGTGTTTTGCATCGTCCTACTCCTAATTTCGGCAAGGTGTGTTGACCTTATAAGGAAATTGCGTCGACGCCTGATCCATCGTGGGCTTGCTGAGTGGACCAGGTGCGTCAACCTCATGAGGGATATGTGTCAACACACATATGACAATTTGTGTCTGGATGATGTGATCATCTGATTCGGCAAGGTGAGTGAGCTGTCGTTACACTTTTTCTTCGGTCTCATTTGTGATACGGCGGGGTGGATGACCGTTGTTTCTATGGTCTCATGTGATGTTTGATACGGTACCAATGGTGGTGTGCCGTTTCTCTTGGTTGACATAGGTGATACGGCACCAATTGGGTGGTGTGTCATTTCTCCTGGTTGATATAGGTGATACAGCACCAATTGATGGTGTGCCATTTCTCTTGGTGATACGGCACCAATGGGTGGTGTGCCGTTTCTCTTGGCACCAATATGTGCCATTTTGCTTCAGTGTGTGTCGACACACTCTCATCATAGGTTGACACACTCCTTCAGTGTGTCGACACACTTTTCTGGAAGGCCGACCTGATTGTGCAGCAAGTCAACTTGGGTACTTGTGTAGGTCGACCTAGGTCCCTCATTCATACTGACTCAAAATCATACGTCCACAGTACCCAACTTCTTGTTCTTATTCTCAAACCATGTCCAATCATGTCTACTTGTCAATTTCATGATTTTTGCATGTTGAATTAGAAGCTTGATAATATTTGTTTTAAAATTGGTTTCACAATTTTTTATGCTTTGTATGATGAAAACTAAGCATTTTAGTGCATGTATATTACCTTGGGTTCACAGCATTGTAAATGCGGTGAACATAGAGCCTATCATATGAACACAGTCACGCGATACTGTGCATTTAAGTATTGTTAAACCTCTGTTAAGTCCTACACACACTAACATGAGATTAATCTATGCAATTATCTCTTAAAAGTAAAAGTCTACATGATTTCTTTCATAAACTATGATTCTCTCCTATTGTACACTCTCACATGCTCTTAAACTCAAAATTGTCATAAAATATCTCATAAAATATATGGTTATTTGAATGGCAATTTACTCATGACACTCTAAAAAATAAAGGACTTGATTTCATTTTCTATCGCTATTTCGGAGTACTGTTACCACCGCTCCGCTGTTCTAGAAGTCCTCTATAACGTCGAGCAACTGTTTCCACACCTTTCTTGACGTTGTGAGAACCCTCTGCCAAATATTCCTCATGTCGGATTGAAACTCCTTAGCCAAGGTCTCCATAAGTCTCTGTGAGCCTAGCATTCCTCTAGAATGTAGAGCTGGTTGTACTATTAACACCTATACACCATAATGGAACATGTTGGACCTGTACAACATAATCCAACTGGCCCTTAGATTCCTCTGTGAACGCATCTTGTTTGTTGCCCGCAATGATAACACAGTGGACAGAAGGACCGCATCTTCTCTAGACATCGTGTTTCGACCCTCTGACTGTATTCTTGTCGCAGTTAGAAGTTAAACCGCATTCTTTACCATACTACCAGTATCCAAAAGTATTGTTGCAAGTGTTACTATCATGGTTTTTCTAGCGTTGTTTCTCGTGCATGACCTTTTTATACTTCTGGCTAATATAGAAACTCTCATCTCATGACTCACTCTCTCTCATCTATTCTATTTCTTTCATACTCTCGTCTATTCGTCTATTATTCTCGTCTATTGTTTAGTACTCTATATGGTCATTGACTGATTGTCTAAAGATAAGAAAACATGACTAATGTCTGATAATTAAGGAGCCCAATCTGGTCCTGCAAGGAGCGCCCAAAAGTGCTAGTATCCACGGGAGTTTAATAATTAGAGTGTTTGGCATTCACCCAAGAGCTAAACTATCTTGATTTATCTAAAGATAATCAACTCGTGAAAGTGCTTGACTTGACTTGAATTATACATATTATATAGACATTACTCTCTCTCGTGCTATACTTATTGTTGTTTGTGCTTGCTACTACTTGACATCTTCATGTTTTTACTATCTTGACTCGACATGGTTCTCCACCATTAGTTATTCTGCTTGTTAATGTATTAATCACCTAAAATATATCTGATCAAAAGATATAAGATCTACTGGGCGTTGTCGCTCATCAAATGTTATTCATGACTATTTCAACTGAGTCTAACGAGGAAGAGAACACACACGTGGACGGAGATGACCAAGGGTGAACAAGCGTCTCTGATGGAGTCGTAGCGTGAAAAGGAGCTACCTTCAAGTCATAGTAGTGTCTTAGTTAGTTAGTTAGTGAGTTTTACTTTCTACAATGTAAAAGTGCCAATGGGTCTTAAGTATTAGTTCTGATTAGTAAATATAATGGACAATAGTGATATAATTATGAATAAAAGATATATTTGATTTTTATTACTTAATTGTCAAATAATTTGATATTTATTTATTGTTCTATACTCACACGATTACAACAGTCTGTCTCGATATTTCGCATTGGGATGTGATATTGAAGGACAAAATTGATTGCACATATGCGATTGGAGCAGCGAAAAACTCTGATATTTTGCGGTGGATGCTGATGCTGGACTAACAACAGCAAGGGCACCATATAGTGCAAGGAGGGGTAGAAAAACATTGGTGCAGTGGACTACCACGTTTAATAAACAGGATCCGCAATCTTGTCTCCTTCTTTAGAAAGGTTGTTGCCCAACCCGCATGCAGAGGTTGCGACTGCAATGCAGCATTGCAGCAGTGACGGCATTAATGCGTAGCGGCGGCGGCAGCAACAATGCACGGTGGTGGCTGTGAAGCAACAACTCATGATGGCAGCAGAGCAACAGCCCACGGCGGCGGCGGCGAAGCAATAGCTCTTAGTGGCAGCAAAGCAGCAACATGTGGCGGCAACGATGCAACCGGAGAGTAGAGACGATCCGCAACGCAGTAAGAGGTCGTGGAAGGCGATGATGATGATGATGCGAAGCTCTGGCACTGTGCAGCAAAAGGGCGGGGGCTATGCCAATCAAGAGCACAAGGGCTCTAATATCATGTCATGAACATAGAGAAGGGACAAATTGGAGAGCTTGGCCTCTCCTCTTGTTTACCATCTGTATATGTACAGTACAAATATAGTGGCCCCAAATGAGGGCAAGGACAGCAGCCAAACTTGCTATTCCTAGTGTAATACAAAAGATGGAAGGAAAGAAGGTGGATCCATCCAGCTGTACAAAAGAGGATCGATCCTCATAGAATCCAGAGAGTCCTCTTAATAGGACCCAACATCTTTCTCATGTTGACTATGTAATTTGGATTGAATAGTATATTTGCACTACTTTTATTGTCAAGAAGAGAAGACCTGATACCCTTGTTTTCTTAGATTGCAGCTAGAAAGATGCCAAAATCAGGTTACTTTGGAAACTACATTCCTTGGAAAGGCTCCAAGATGTAGCCTAAGTTGAGGTGAATCAGGTAGCCTCGTTGAAATGATTAAATCAAATCCGTAAAACCAGATGTTTTAAGTCACAAAACAGCAGTTTATATATACATCATCGATTCTAGGTTGACTGCTCCCGCTAATGGAGGTGACATGGGTTTGAGCTTTACCGTTGTTGTTTCAAAGCTGCAGCCCCCTCTAGCACAGTGGCACCAAAGAATTGTCTTGGTTGCGTAAGAGGCTACAGCTAAACGAGAACAGAAGAGGACAAATCCTCAGCATGGATGGCATAGCCTCCCACTGTGATTTAAAGGAATATTAAGAAAAGACAACATAAAACATTTCTCAACTCAGATGCGATTCCCTCTGTTGGATTGTTCACATTCCATGCTGATGAAAAGTGAAGTGCTCAACCCCATAAGTTTATGATGCAGAGAATCTCCACCACCCATTTCTGTGTTTAGAAGTTTTTTTTTCTCTCAGAATCTCCACCATTTCACCTTTTGCAGTAAACACCAGATGTTGATGAGACTTTTCCAAGGCAGTGAACAACTCGAACATACACTACAATCGGCGCAAAATATTCTTCTGCGCTCAAACATCAGTGTCAAGAAAAGGTGAGGGAATCGACTGAACAATCTACTGACATGAGCATCCCCTATCTTTCTGATGCGAGTTCTTGGTCCTACTGAAGAAAGGACGGAAAGAGTTAGCAATTCTTAATAGACTATCTGAAGAAGGGATTCCTGTTTTGTGCGTACGTCAAGTGTGATGGATTAGAAGATTTGATAAATCTCATGAACTGATAAAATTTGAAATTTAGCAGGTGACCCCAGTGGAAGAAGATGGAGAGAAATCAGACTGGCAGTGTCCTGGTTTCAATTCAGCACACACTGAAACCATGCACAGGGCTTTCTTCGCCTATCGACACAGCACAAGCACACCCCAACTTCAGACATCAGAGGAAGGAAACAAAGATCTTCGATAAACCATCGAAATCTTTTCCGAATTCACATTTACTAATTGTCTGAGGCCACTCTGTGTACTTCTCATTGTCACATTGACGGGCCGAACCCGCTCTACGTCTCACACGCCGCAGCAACCCTGGAAGGAGACAATGTGCGGGAGCCAACGTCGCTAAAGCTCTTCCTGGAGCAGGCCGACACCTGGGTCTTCTTGCAGTAGGCGATGGCGCCCTGTATGGAGCACTCTGCCTCCGAGTTCACGCTGCTGCTCCTCTTCAGCATTGCCGGTCCCTGCTGCCCGTTTGGACCCGCGTTGGAGCAGGAGGAGGAGGAAGAGGTGGAGGAGGAGGAAGAAGAAGAGGAGGAAGAAGCCGAGGAGGAGGAGTTGTTCACCAGATGATGCTTGATGAGACCAGAAAAGGACCGCCTTTGTGCACAATCCTCGTCGGCCTTCTTCTCTTTATCCATCCTCTTCGTGGGCGTTGCCGCCATTGGAGACGTCTCCGACCTGGTCAGCCCAAATGGGTTCTTCTTTCCCGCCTTCGTGCCCCTGCCCGCGAGCTCCCCTCTCCCCCTCCGGACGGCATGCTGCTCCTCTGCGCGCGCGGCCGGCCTGGTGAACAGGGACTTCAGATACTCCCTCGAAGCCTTCAGCTTGAGACCCAGCGCGGCCTGCCTCATCTGCTTCAGCTTCTTAGTCCACGACTTCTTCGGCAGCGGCTGGTCGAAGCTGGCGGAGCAGTCGAAGTACACCTCCGGGCTCAGCTCCCCGCTCACGTAGCAGGAGCTCACCGGCGAGATGTTGCGGGAGGTGAAGGGGGTGCTGGCAGTGGTGTTGCCGGCGGCGGGGGAGGCGCTGTCACCGTTGCTGCGGTGGAAGGTGGTGCTGGGGTTTTGGAGCAGCCGCTGGACCATCTGCAGGCGCGGGGGGAGATGAAGAGGGAGGAGCTTCCCCTTGTAGAAGAGCTCGTCGGCGGGGGAGGTGATGGGCTCCCTCTCCAGCGGGTTGGCAGCCATGTGGAACTCGAATTCTATGGAATGAAGGGGAGAGCCGGCGGTGTAGCAGAGGTAGGCCGAGGAGCTGACGTCCATGTCGATGTACTCCTCTTCCAGCACCAGATCATATGCATGGCGGTCATCTCCTGGGTCGCATTCCATGGTGTTTGAGATTGGCCTGCGCTGCAGAACCTCTGTTTTCTCTGGGTCTACGGGTGTGAGCAGGAGAAGAATCTCCCCTCTCCACCCCCCCCCCCCCTCTTCTCTCTCTTTCTCTGTCTCTCTCACATTAGCTTCTCTCTTCTCTTCTGGTCTGGTGTGGGTGTGAGGTGAGAGGTGAGCTTGGGGTTGGGAGGGGTGGGAGGAGCATAATTTAAAGTGGGGATGATGCCAAGGGAGAAGAAAGCTAAAGAGGGGTCTGTCAGAAATTCTGGAATCCCACCAAATAACAAAATTTAGGAGAATTGTGAGAGGGGAGGGAGCCCTGCCAGGGGGCCACCTTCCTGTTGCTGTGTCCCATCATTCTTGTATCCTGCATAGCACAGCCCTGTACACTCATCTATGGCATCCCTTTGCTCTGTTTACATCTTTCTACCGGTCTGGCTGGAGCTCATATTTTGCTCATTTTTTCCCACCCCTAAACATTAACAGAAAGAAAAGCAGAAACTGCTTCTAGAACTTGCACCTGTTCAGGAACAGGTGACCACGGTGCCCCATGCGCCAATTAAAGTTGTGTGCCCGCTGGAAGAGAAAACTATGAAACAAAAAGGAGAGACAGGAACCAGTGCTGGTATTTTTCGTGGGAGAGGAAGGTTGTAAATTTCGTGGGGATGTTGCAATGGATGAGACTCTTCTTTCAGATTTTTCACACAAAAGGCGGGAAGGGCAAAATTGGGTTTAAAAAATTTGGAAGCGTAATCGCGGTTTCGTGACGCCGGCGGTTTCATGATGAAACGTCTCGGGAAGCCGCAACGCAGGCGACGAGCATTAATGGCGTATGACGTGGCTCCCTTGCAACGTGGGCGAATGAGAAACCACCCGGCGAATCTAACATGGCGTTTTTTACCGTATGAACGTGTACAAAGCATTTCTTTATCTTTTGTGAGTGTGCACCACTGCCCATAAGAAAATTCGAATTTGAACAGTGCCCACATCTCAAAACCTGGTGTTTTGTGCTTCCCACAAATATTATTTAAACGAACATAAATGCACGGAGGCTGGAACCTTGAGAACGGTAACAAAAAAACTCTTTTGCTTTTGACCCACCTTCCATGAATTGGTTTTTTTGCCTATGGACAATATAATAAGCAGAAAAAGAAAAGAGGTGTCATACGGGTAACATCTTCTCCAATCTTTGTTTCTGGAGTAAAACTTTCGATGTGCAAGTGCACCCACATTGCTCAAATTCTGTGCCTAAGCTCCAATCGAGCTCCTGCAAATGGGACCAGAGCATCAACTAGCGGAATACACGACCCCAACTTGCCAGAGCTCTAGGAAGGACCTCTGACTTCTGCATTGTGCATAGGTAGCGTGGCCAGAAATTAACACCCACATACAAAGATAACATCTTATATAGCCTCATCAGTTCTTTTTCACACATCAATAGTGATGAGAGAAGCAAAGAAAGTGGAGGGTGAAACTAATAAACTAGCACCTTTAGTCCCATTCTCTTTCTTTGTCTTTTTTTTTCCTCTCTTTTTACCCTTTTCTTTTTTCACTATGCTGAATTGCTGACTTCAGCAGGAACCTCCGACATGGAGAGGTGGGTAGCTTATAGACCATTAAAGAATGCACTGCAATGCTCGAGGAACACCCCCCCACCCATGTCTCCCTTTTTCCCATATGGTAATACCCAGACCCTCCTCTACTTCTGAATAGTTAAGAGGCTCCCCTCCACGGCAGAAAAGAGAGGCCCCTGCCAGCTTCCCTTTCCCTTATCTCAGACCACTCTTAGCATGATGCATGTGAAGATGCCACCACCAACGCCCACACCCCCCAGAAACCGAAGCCCTCAGAAGTGATCTGTGGAGAGACATATTACCCTCAATTCTTGTGGCGAAAGACATGTAAAGATATGATAGTGATGGCATCATTGTGGTGTCCCATTCCGTCTCCTGTGGATGGCCTTTTAAATCCTGTCAACTGGCAACCTTGGAGCATGGAGTGGGGCTGTGCTTGCAGGGGGGGTGAGAAGTCTGTGTCTCAACGAGTGCTCCCTGATAGCTTCTGTATATTCTGGGGAAGACACCGTGTGGGGAGGTCAGGTGGTCAGTGAGGGAAGCCCACGCATCCCAGCAGTCCCTACACAAGTAATCCTTGTTGCTTCCTCACAACCTCAGCAAAAATTAGTAGACTGAAACAAATATATATATATATATATATATATATATATATATATATATATATATATATACACATATAGTAGTAGTCATCAGGTGTCCAAATCATGGCTGGTGGGACGGCAAAGATCCCACTCAGGACCGTTCAGAACAGCTGAGGGATAAACTTGAAGGCATGGCTTCTGTGAGACAAGCCCTGCGGCTCACATTTCATGTTTAACAATTCCTTGTTCCTCCCTGGAAGCAAACGCTGCAGCTTAATTACGAAGGGAATTCTAACTCTTTTATTCTCCATTTTATAATTAAGCCAACCCTGCCTGGATGGAAAGGTCACGTGAGGTTTCATCCTTCTAAGATGCTTACTCACACAAACTCTCCCGAACTTTCTCCATGGAGATGAGCAGAGAAAACGACAATCTTGCAGAATTTTCCTTTTGTCACATACAAGGGATCCATTATTCTAAATGATTAAAATAAAAGATCATATCCAATCAAGTTTTCTTATTAACTTTGACGAGGGAATTTTATATTGAGAAAATAGATCAAATCCCATGCAAAGCTGGCAGAAAGATTGACGGCGAACCTATCCATCTTGGTCACACAATCCAAGCCCGAACGCCGTGTCCATCACAAGCACAGGCTTACGAGGCAAAAAGTGTGGAAGCAACCTGAGGA
This sequence comes from Colocasia esculenta, assembly GCA_014218235.1. Lineage (NCBI taxonomy): Eukaryota > Viridiplantae > Streptophyta > Magnoliopsida > Alismatales > Araceae > Colocasia > Colocasia esculenta. Next base: position 219 of record JACBKR010000057.1, on the reverse strand, counting down.
TGGCCATCTGCCCAAGTCTTTTCTCGTTTCTTTACAGTTCATTACCGATAGAAAAATTGAGAAAATTCGTATTATGGGCAACCCCGGGACATATTGTAAGAAACAAAAAAAAAATTTCTGTTCCCAATAAGTGAAGAAGTAATCCATGCTCGCAAGCTAGATTTTTATCCACTTAGAAGAATAGCAAAGCAAATTAATGTACTCAAAGAGTGGCTGAAT
>JACBKR010000056.1:0-61866 GCA_014218235.1 Colocasia esculenta | reverse complement strand
TACTGGAATAACATTATTATCACCAATTAATTCTAAATTAAAGTTAACTACAAACCATGAAAATAATCTTGTTTAACAATCCAATTATTCACAGTTTTCTAATAAATAAATTTTCGGGGTGTTACACCAAGAGCCTAGATCAGGAGATATAAGCGTTGCATGCATCGTGTGTTGTTTTTCTGCGTTTTGGGTAAGAACCCAAAACGCGACGGGACCAGACGTCGCATTCTTACCTGCATGAACGCGACGTACTAGTTCGACGCATTCATATGAAACGCGATCGTGCCCTACGTCGTGATTTCGACCGTGACAGGGCCAACCTGACACCTCAAACTGGGCGCTACATGGTTTTCAGTGTCTGCATGAACGCGACGTAGACCCACGTCGTGATTCTGACCCATTTCCCACTCATGCATTTCGCGTTATTTTTATATTTGTATTCAAAAATATCTCTTGAACGCGACGGAACAACCGTCGCGATTCAAGGATGTTGGCGACACACTTCATGTCGCATTATTAACGTGACAGGGTGGTCTGTCGCGATTTGATAATGAAGGCGACAGTCAAGATAGTCGCAATTTGTGTTTTACAGACTTCTCGTGTTTCAACTGTACACTGTTTCTTAAAATGCGACGACTGTGTCCGTCGCGGATTTGAAGGCCTACCCAAGACCTGCTTTACACGATCTAGAGTTTAGAGTTTGCATGTCTTGGTTCTGGTCAATGCATGAGGTCTGTTCAGTGGCTTAAAAGTGGTCAACCCATGAAAAAACTATAATTATATGAATGTTTATTCTAATTGCTCTTTAAAGATATGACCTAATCATGCAACTATTGATTTGTCCATCTTGTTGTTCTATCTTGTTAAAATGATAATTGCTATCTTGAAATATTGCAAACCACGACTAGTTAAATGCATAGTTCATCTCATGTTGTCATGTTAATTGTTTTCTGCACGTTTGTGACCGATGGATTATGGATTGAGACACGTACTTCACTACACACTTGCACATATAGGTAGCCCTTTCTTGGGGGATTGGAAGCTCTCTATTGGTCATTCCGTACTGGCAGACTAGCGACCTTTCCACTAAGACCTCCATAATCTCCGTACTCTATGGATTCCCTCATGGAGATCGAGTTGGTTGTACCATTGAAGTTCCCTGGAGATAACGTGCACTTCCTCTCTCATCTTGTTCTCGTGAGCGTGATTTGAAAGAGTATACTTAAGCCATTAATGTAAAGAGATAACTAAAGCTTAAATTACGTCGTTATGCTACCAAAAATATCTTGACTATGTTATCATGGAATCATGTTCACATTACTTGCTACTTGTTCTCATCTTCATCATAAACATGACATTACACTTCTTACCTCTTGAAACTCTTATTGGCCATTAATGACTGGGGTATCTACATTTAAAAATAGTGAGATGCTGATCAGGCACGGAGAGTGTCCAAGGGCTCTAGCCTAGCCCCAAGACGGGAGTCATAAATATACTGTTAACCATGGGGTATAATGATTACTGGCGTTGCATCTGCATTGGGAGTACTTGCGTGTTGAATGATAGATACAATAACCACATACACATGTCCTATGTGCATTTGAAGGTGGATCTTTCCTAGGTGTACATTAGTGTCTTCGTGCTTGATTAGTGTTACATGATTGTGCTCGTGCTGCTTGCTTGCATGATATGGCCATCCTGCAATTATTGCAATTTAAGTGATATCTTGTGTGCTTATTACGTGACATCCTATTGAATACTCTTGCTCATTATATCAATTCTAGATCTTGCTCTATCATGATCATTCTGTCTAGCTTGTTCAAGTATCTTGTTTAATGCGTTTTATTCGTACATACATATTTGATCATCGTGCTTACTTAGTTTTAAATTGCTAATCACTTATATCATTGCCCACACATTGAGATATAAATCCTGGGCTAGTTTGCTCATTCCCTACTTTTAACCTCTAGGTGACTATGAAATACAAGAAGAGGAGCAAGTCGAGGATGGGAATGCATCCGAGTGATGAGCGTCCCAACACTTGTGTCTATCTCTAGTTTGTTTTGAGCATTAGAACAATGTAGTAGGAAGTGATGAATAACTGTAATTGCTTTTATTGAGTCTTAGTCCTGTGTATCCAATAGTTAAAGAGTTGTATTTAGTTCCCTTTGATACAATGAATGAGATTTGAATACAATTTCAATTGAGTCAATATTTGGGCCCTATTATGATGTTGTGTTGATATACATTTAGTGCGTGCTAGCTAGAGGCTTATTTGCCGACTGTTCACACTAAGAACTAGTGGAAGTATGAGCACGGAATACACCCTAGAAAGCATAGAAAATACCAGCACTCTTTATGGAGCTGGCAATTCTAGAGATATGTATGAATAAGACATATATGATTTATAGTTGCAATACTCGTGGAACATAAATGCCAATAAATTTCCATACAAGTAAGGGAAAATTTCAAAAAAATATTAACAAAACAGAAAAAAGGAAAACGAAGCACATGGTGAATTGGGCAGAACAAATATGAAACTGGCCTATCAATCCCTTCTTTCATTTATATGACGTTTAATTACCTATCGAAAAAAAGACTTCTAAGTATCTTTATTTATATGACATTTAATTACCTATCGGAAAAAAGACTTCTAACTTATCTTTTATTATATGACGTTTAATTACCTATCGGACGGGAACCAATCCAACTGGTTCTGCCTGAGCACAGCTACCTACCTGGTGGCTAGGTAAATAGCATGGGATGGTCGATTGTCTGAGTCCCACATCCCAAAAGCAAACAACCAACAATTCCTATGCTGATCGGATAAATGATTATCAAGCTAACTAGGTAGGTAGCATTGCTCCTGCAAAAATTACATTGGTGAAGCTTTGAAATTGAAGAGACAGGTGTGATCATGGCCAGTTCTGGAAGCTAACCCACTTCCATGAATTTTGAATGAGAAATTCAATAGATCATGTAAGATCAGTGCTACAAACAAAGACAACAAATTCTACACTTTGAAGATGCCTCAATCAAGAAATAAAAAAACTTGGTGGTTCAGGTGGAAACAATTGGACTGCATAAAAAATGACTAGGACTATATGTTTAAAATTACTAAAAGTGGTGGCCATGTCTAACGCAGTGGCCACCATTACTTTTGGTACATATGGCAATGAAATTTCTCTCTCTTGTCGGTTAGGGCAATATTTACAAATCTTCAGTAGACTCATTGGCTGGGTTCTATCGAAAATCGCACAGAACTATCCTGGATTTATTGTGAATGGGTATAGATTTCACACAAGAGACTATGGGCAGAGTAAGTCTACCATGAACAACGGCGTATGTGTTAAAGGAAGTATGTACAATGAAAATGAATGTGACTACTATGGTATTGTAGAGGAGATCTTACAGTTGTAATATCTAGGACAAGACAATCATATATTCTTGTTCAAGTGTCATTGGTTTGATCCGAAAACCATTCGAAATGACACAACGCATGGGATTGTCGAGCTTAAACATAAGTCCAAATTGAATACTTATGAGTCATTCATTTTAGCCACACAAGCCCAGCAAGTGTAGTATACAAGCTCTATCATCTACGAACAAAGAACGAAATGATTGGTGGCAGTTTGCAGAGTTAGATCAAGACTATTCTCTTATTATGAATTGGACATGATTGACAGACACCTAAAGAGGTCAACGCTGAATTATTTCAAGTAGACTTGGTTGATGATGTAGAGTTGACAGCTCATACTAGAGCAGATGAGTCTGAAGAGCCAATTGCTTGTCTAAAGAAAATGAGGTCGAAGAAGTCGATCCACATAAGATAGAAAAGAAGATGCTCTCTCTCTAGGTTTCTAGAGAGAGAATCTCTGCGATTCTGGTCTCTCCGGGTTCTCTCCTCTGCTCACCGCCGGCCCTGGGGGTTGGCGGGGGCGGCTATCCGCTGCCATGGCGGCCTTGGCTTCCTCCTCAGATACAGCTGCTGATCCTGGTCGGAGGTCATACGCACAGATCATATCTTCCACCAAGCCGCCGCCTTCCATCTCCATTGGTATAAAACCTCCAAGCTTCACTGATTCGGGGGAACCGGCTGTGTTTTTCTCTCGAGAAGAGGTTAGTAAATCCATACAGTCTTTAAAGTTTGCTCTGATAACTCGATGCCCCTATGGTCGATGTTCTATCCCGGACTTCAAGTCCGTTCTTTCTCAAAGACTGCTGCTCAAGGGGGACTACATAGTCAGCATCCTCAATAATCGGCACCTATTACTACGCTTCGAGGAGGAAGATGATTATCTCAAAGTCATCACGCGCAGGAGTCTTTATCTCAAAGGGCTCCTGTACAGGTTCTTTAAATGGGATCCCCACTTCGACTTCAATGTTGACTCGACCGTCATTCCTATCTGGATTGGTTTGCCGATGCTACCTGTGAACTATTATTATGAGGATTACTTGAAGTCGATTGCTGGCAATATTGGTCATGTGCTCAGAATATATGAACCAACGATGGTTCTCACGCAGACAAAGGAGGCATATGTTTGCATTGAACTCGATATTCTCAAGCCCAGGCTGGAGAGGATATGGATAGGGTGTGGTGCTGAGGGTTTCTGGCAGAATATTGTCTACTATGGCATTCTGGTGATCTGTTCTTTCTGCCACAAACTGGGCCATGAAGCTACTAATTATCTAAGAAGAACAAGACTTCGGATGGTCATGTGCTGGAAAATATGTCGGAGCAGCCGACTCAGAACACTATCCCCATGCAAGCGAATACTAAGAAATCTTGGAGGCAGAAGGTTTCTCAGGAGAAAACTGTCCAGCCGGCATCCGAAAATAGATTCTCCATCCTTCAGGAGGAGGATGAAGATAGTGGTGGAAATCAGATCATTAATAAGGAATCAACATCCAAAGATGTTCTATCTGTCCCTGAGGGCACTGATCACGTCGAGGGTTTGCATGGGGAGATTATGTTACGTGGGCAGCAGCCTTCCAAGGAGGATAGCGTGCTTGGTGAGGAAACGGATGTGCATGTTCAGGATTTGCAGCATGGGGAGCAGAGATCTGAGGCCTGTATTGCTCATGATCCTATTGTGAACCATTCTCCCGAGTCGGAGAAAGACCTCCAACCATCCTCTTTGGAGACGGCGGTGGTAGAAGGAATTGATCTTTTAGCAGGTACAGATTCTTCGATTTTGTTTCCTATTGCTCCTGAAGAACAGCTATACAAGGCCTCAATTATCGCTGAAAGGGAGAATATTTACATGCCTTACATTGAGAATACAGACAAGACAAATAACAAAAGGAAGATAGGGGCGAATACCAGGTCCAAGACCAAAGTTGCGGGTGGGCAACATGGCTATGTTTCCTCATGATGAGTCCTATTATTTATTGGAATATTAGGGGCATCTCAAACAATGCCTCTAAACGAACTTTACGTAGAATAGTAAATGTGAATAAAGCAGATATTGTTGCTATTGCTGAGCCCATGATTCCTTTGAGCCGAGCCAGTTCTTTGTGTAGATCCCTCCGTATGCAATCTTTTGTTGGTAACTCTGGAGATGATTCTAAGTTGTGGGTTTTCTGGAGGAATGCTTGTCTGCAGGTCCATTTTTCTTCAGATCAGCATGTTACCCTTTCTGTTACCCAGGAGACCAGGTTTATGATGGTGACATTTGTGTATGCAAGTTGCAATGCATCTCACAGACGATGCTTCTTTGATGATCTCATTAGCTTTTCTGAGTCTGTTACTGTTCCTGGATTATTGGAGGAGATTTTAATTGCATCTCTACTCCCTCGGAAAAGGCTGGAGGACTTTTGGTAATCTGCAGTCCATGGTTGATTTTAATGCTTTATGCATGCTACTTCTTTGACTGATGCAGGTTTCGTTGGCTCCCCCTATACTTGGGTTAATAATCGTACGGGTCAGGCATCCATCAAAGCTAGACTTGACCGATTTCTGATCAACAGTGCTTTTGTCAACTCCTTCCAAGGTTTCAATGTGAAGCACCTGACAAGATGTACTCGGATCACTCTCCTCTCCTGGCTTCACTGTGGTTGATCCTCGCTTCCTCTCTCTCGATTTGTTTTTCAGGCCATGTGGACCTATCATGTGTCCTTCCTTGATATTGTAAAGTCGACTTGGAATGAGTATACTGTTTGGCATCCGAATCCTTTTACTACTTTGCTCATGAAACTTAAAGCTGTAAAGAAAGCTGCGTGACTGGAATAAAAAAGTTATTGGAAATGTTGAAGAAAACCGTCAAGTTAACGGAGCTGGAAGTTGCTCTAAAGGATAACTTTGACTGTCTTCCTTCACAGGAGAACCGTGCAGATCTTAACAAGGCTACTGCAAACTACAAAAAAGCTTTGTTATGTATGGATACTTTTTGGGCTCAGAAAGCTAGAATGAATTGGTTGGAACATGGTGACAGAAACTCCAGCTTCTATCATGTAGTGGTGCAAGGTAACAGGCGCAGAAACAGAATTCAGAGAATTCAGGTTAATGGTGAATGGACGGAGAACCAGGAATTAATTCAACATAAGAGTGCCCGATACTATCAGAATCTTATTCAATCCTCTGTCCACACTGTTGATCAATCCCTCCTGGATGCTATACCCCAGCTGATCTCCAATGAGCAGAATACTTCCCTCTGTGCTCCTCCCACAATGGAAGAAATCAAAAATTCAGTTGGAGTATGAATGGTAATAGTTCTCCTGGCCCTGACGGCTTTTCAGGCATTTTCTTTACATCTTGCTGGGATATCATCAAAGAAGATCTCTTAATGTTGTTTCTGGTTTCTTTAAAGGCTATGCTTTTCCTAGAGGCGTGTCCTCTACCCTGATAGCTTTAATTCTGAAGAAAGCTAATCCTGCTTCCTTTAACGATTTTAGACCTGTCAGTCTTTGCAATTTCTGCTACAAGGTTGTGTCCAGGGTCCTTTGTGGAAGATTGGAGAATATTCTTCCTGGGATTATTTTCGAGGAACAAGGAGCTTTTGTCAAAGGGAGGTTCATTCTAGATAATGTTTCTCTTGCTCGGCAGCTGGTGAGAGATGTGGACCGCAAAATTAGAGGTGGAAATGCCATTTTTAAACTGGATATTCGGAAAGCTTATGATAGTGTGGAGTGGGATTTCCTTTTTACTGTTATGAAGAAATTTGGATTTGCTTCTAGATTCATTTCTTATATTGGAATGCTTGTCTCAAACTGCTGGTTTTTTTTTTAATCAATGGTATTCATGCTGGTTTCTTTAAGTCCACTAGAGGGCTTCGTCAAGGTGATCCAATTGCCCCTGCTCTCTTCATTATAATGGAAGAAGTGCTCAGCCGTGGTTTGAGGAACATGGTCTCTACTGGTCTTCTTTCTCCTTATTCCGGCCCTCGGATGTCTGGCTCCATCTCACTTGCTCTATGCAGATGACAGTCTCATATTTACAAATGGCAGCGTCAACAATGTGAAAAGGCTCATGAATTCTTGGAGGCTTATTCTTTGTCTTCTGGTCAGATTATTAATGCAGAAAAAAGCTCCTTTATGCTCTCCAGGAAAGCGACTACAGTGTCCATCTAGAGGATCAAAAATCTGACAGGATACAAGAACATGACTGGCCCGATCCATTATCTTGGTGTTCCCCTACGACCGGGTAAGATTCTCACATCTGATTACAAAAGTCTGGTTGACAGAATCAATTCGACTTTGAGTGGCTGGAAGGCTAAACTGATTTCTCAAGCTGCTGTCGCATTATTCTCATAAACTCGGTGCTAGCTTCTCTTCCTATATCTCTCTAGCTGCTGCGTCCTATCTTCCTAAAAGTATTATTACTTATGTGGAGAAATGTTCTGCAGCTTTTTTCTGGAATGGTACGGACGGCTCGCGCCGACGACATTAGGTTGCCTGGAACAATATTCAATATCCTAAGGTGGAGGGGGGTCTTGGTATCGGAATATCCATCATGTTCAAACCTCTCTGGCTGTGAAACAACTGTGGAACATGCGTCATGGAGTTCTCTCTGGGCGGAATATGCTAGAAGATGTTTTGCTGCTAACAAGTTTCTGTTGATCCCTGGTAAGCCAATCATCTCACTCTGGCTGCTAATTCTATTATCAAATCTAACTCCAGGTGGGTGTATGGCAAAGGTGATAGAATTGATTTTCTTTATGATACTTGGTATGGAGAACATTCTATTGCGGAGACATTGCAGGGGCCGCTGCCAAATAGTACTTCTTTGTAGGAAGTTGTGAGGGATCTGGATCACCCACTTCGGTCTTTAATTCCCCATTAGGTTTTACTTGACTTGTCTTTAACTCAGGATGAGGACAGATGTATATGGAAGCCTTCCTCTGCTGGAGATTTTACTACCAGATCCACCTATGATCTGGTTAGACACAATGGAGTTCGTAGACCAGCCTTGCTCAAAATTTGGCATCGCTTATTTAATCCTCGAGCCTCCCTTTTCTGCTGGAAACTTCTTAACAGAGCTGTGGCAGTGGACAGTCGTGTCACTGAATGTGGTATTCCATTGGCCTCCAAGTGTAATTGTTGTACTGCTCCTCAATGTGAAGACTTAAATCATGTTTTTTTTGGCAGCGAAATGGCAGCTACCATGTGGAGATGGTTTCTTCCTTGGTTCCGAATAATGTCTATCTTCACCCCCACTTACCACAAGGATCTGGAATTTTATTAACAATACGAATGTTAATACTCCCCATGGATTTACATCCCTCTACTGTCTGATTTTTATGCTGTGGGAGCTCTGGAAGTCTAGGTGTGCTTTGAGATTTGATCAGCAAAGAAGGCGGCCTGCGGAAATTCGAAAGAAAACATCACTCTCCATGTCTGTTTTGCTCTTGGGAAATTAGTCTTCAAAGTGGAGCAGATTCCAGTTATTCATCAGATTCTCCTTTCTTTCGGCTTCACTTATCATGTCCTGGCGAAAAGGATAAAACTGGTCCGATGGATTCCCCCTCTGGCGGATTTCTGTCTAAATGTTGATGGTGCATCTAAAGGGACCCTAGCCTATGTGGTGGTGGGGGATGCATTCGTGATAAGCATGGGAGTATCTTATGGCTTTTGCAAATTTCTATGGAACTGGTAATAATATCATTGCTGAGACTCGAGCTCTATGTGATGGCCTGCGTTTAGCTCACTTTGTGGGGGTCCGCCTTTCAGCCATTTACTCGGACTCCTCTACCCTTGTTCAATCTGTGCAGCAAAGAAAGTGCCCAACTTGGCAAATACATCGCTGGTGGTGCTCCTCCATGGATCTGCTTCAGGGAAATGCTTCAACTATCTCTCACGTTTTTCGGGAGACTAATCAAGTTGCTGATCGGCTTGCAAATCATGCAATCTTCTCCATGTGTAATGAAGTTTTCTGGGGCTTTAGCCATTTGCCTTATGCTTGTAAAGGGCCGCTTCTTATCGATAAAACTGGCCTTATGAACATAAGGCTGAACTAGCCTTCTCATTGTGTACTCTGGTTATCCTTTATCACTATATATTTCGGCCCAGAGTTTCCTTCTGGTGGAGTGGGTCCATTCTCCCCCTCTGGGGGAGGTGCACTCTCCTAGATAGGGCTCGAGGACCGGTTTGATTAAAAAAAAAGATCCACATGAGATAAAAGAGAGTAGTGGAAGGCGAATAGATATTGATGTAGGTCAAGTGTTTGGTGAAGATTCTGATGAGGAGGAACATCCCAGCGATGAATGTGAAGATGATGATGAAAATGGGGCTAAATCAGATATATCGTCATTATCTGAGAAGGAAATAGATATAATTTAAAAATGGGTAGAATTTTTTCACATCTGTTCAATATATTTAAAGTTGCCCACTTTCAATAAAAACAATTGACTAATGAACATGAATTTTGATGTTCCCTATGAAGATATGGTGCGTGGAGCACGATCGGGCTCCAGTTCTGGGAGGAGTTGAGTAGTGGGAGGGGTTCTCCTGCGGCCTTAGGTATGTATATTTAAAGTTGTATTTTTCTGTGCATTATTTATACATATTATTTATGCCATTTAATTGTTACAGCTTCGGGTCCTTCTATGCCTCCTCCACTGGCAGCAGGTAAGCCTTGTTTTGAAGTTGTAAGTAATTATATATTGCTAATATATTTTGTCATTTATTTCTCATTCTAACATGATCGAGTCCTCCTACACCTCCTATGCTTCCTACCCTTGCGACATGTATGTATATTTAAAGTTGTATTTTTTTGTGATTATTTATACATATTATTTATGTCACTTAAATTGTTACAACTTCGGGTCCTTCTGTGCCTCCTCCTCTGGCAGCAGTAAGCCTTGTTTTGAAGTTGTAAGTAATTGTATATTGCTACTATATTTTGTTATTTATTTCTCATTCTAACATGATCGAGTCCTCCTACGCCTCCTTCGCTTCCTACCCTGTGGCAGGTATGTATATTTAAAGTTGTCGTTTATTTATACATTGATTCACTTGTTTTATTTATGCCATTAAAATTTTTATAGGCTCGGGTCCGTCTGCGCCTCCTCCTCCTATGGTAGCAGATATGTATATTTAAATTTGTAAGTATTTATATAGTCGTTATTTATATTCTTTAACATTTTATATTGTAACATGATCGAGTCCCTCGATGCCTACTGTGCCCCTCCTCTTGTGACTTCCTCGGGTCCTTTTATAGGTATATATAAGTGTAAATCATGGAGGTTAAAGTGTGTGTGTGTATATATATATATATATATATATATATATATATATATTTCTTTTTTTTGTTTGTCAAATTTTTTTACAGGACCGAGTGCTTCCGCACCTCCAGTTCTTGTGGCAGGTGCATCTACGGTGCCATAGGCACCAGATGTCGTAAGTCTGTAGGAGGGGCAGGCAGTTTTATGATGGCACTCTATGGGAGGTGTGGATAAATGGGTACGTCTTAAATTTATATATATCTTATATTAAGGGTAGTTATTTAGTTCATAAATTCATTATAACAATTACATAATTACAGGGATAAAATAGAGCCCGTCCAGGCTCTCAATTCATCACAAGATCAATTCAGGGACACTTTCTGGGCCTATTCATAGATTCAAAGATTTCCCGTGGATGCCCAGGAGTTGTTGTATCAGATGTTCATGGTATGTAATTTCTTATTATAATCTATTTATTTTCTTACTCCTACATTCAATAAACTAACTCTTATCTGTATAGAGCAATCATCGAAGCACGCATCCCTCAGACGAGGCGCGGTCTCGATCAGTATGGACGGCCACCGCTCGATCAAAATTTAAACATATGTTGTATAATGTGAGGAAAAATGCACGGAGAGTTTGTCAAATTCCAGACCTCTCTTTGGAGGGAGCGCGCACCGACATGGATGAGGAGAGACTACTGGCAAGGTCTGTGCAACATATGGGCCGAGGAGAGATGGCAAGAAACCTCCACAACAATGAAAGTGAATTGGGCAGCCAATCCAGAGGCCAACAAGTAGACAAGTGGGTTCGTCTCCTTTGCGACCTATCAGTCCAAATTGGTAAGTCATATGTCTATTTGTGGTATATTTTATTTTTATACGTACTCATTTATGCAATATTTTTCTGTGAAATAGGAAAAGGAGCTAAAACGGCCTCCAACATTTCAGGAGTGTTTAATAAGACACATAAGAAGAAGGGGACAGATCAGTACATTAGCGACAGAGCCCGGAAGGTTGCAGTAAGTATTTTTAGTCTATTCACTTTCTATTTTTTCTCGTTACAGATTCATATTAAATTGACAATTTTATTTTTGGCAGAAGTAATATAGCCAGCAGATGACAGAGAAGTACGTGTAGACATCGCTTTTTCGTTCTTCGAACTACGAAGCACTACAAGGAAAATATTGAAAAAAATAATAGAAAGAAGGGAAAGAAGATGGAGCTTACTCCTGGATGTGGTCGTGATCGCCAGACACACGTGGGTGTCGAAGGAGTATAAATAAGTAAAAATAAAATTGAAGGGAGTGATCGCGAAATACCTTTTAGCGGGGAGATTGCGCGGAAGAGATTGTGGGTCCACTTCTTCTTCTACGAGCACGACCAGCTGTGGTAGAAGGCATTTTCTTGATTGATTACCCTGTGAAAACAACACAACAAAAGAGAGGATTAGCCAAGTGCATGTGTAGTATCAATTCTCAAATAAACAAAATAACATGAAGAACACGGAGAAGAACACACCTTTTTGTGGCTTTTAAAACCCCTAGAAAATAGGTGTGTGTGTGTGTGTATCCATACATGTGTGTTGATGTGTATTAAAAGAGAATTATGGACGAGGGAGAGTAGCCATGTTGGGGCTTGGAGGAGATGAATAAACAAAATATATAAACAAAGAGAGAAGGAGGTGCTCTCCCAATGATGATGGCGCAAGTAGCTGCTGGAAGGAGATGCACAGAGGAGGTAGTGGTGATGCTCCTGTTGGTTTAGCTGTGGAGAGGAGAGGATGGCATTGACGCGCTTGAGACGGCAATCCGGCAAGGCTCTGCCTTGAATTTGGCTCTCTCAACTCACTGGATGTGGGTGCTCTCAGGGGTCCCAACCTTGGGAACAACGAGCATGGGCTACATTTATAGAAGGAGGGTGCGGAGCCTGAGGCAACAAGGTTTGATAAATTGCGACAGACACATTGGTCACATTTAATGTTGAATCGCGATGACATGGGTGGACACATTCAAGGATTTTCAATTATAATCGGATTCTTACCGAATCTGAATTTGAATCGCGACTGGATGACCCGATGCGGATATGAATTTTTGAATTTTGTTTAAGAAAACTTGCCAAAAGTCAAATATAGAAAGATGAATCGCGACGGGTGTCACAGACGCATTTCATAAAAAGGCAACAAGTATTTCGAAAAATAAATTAAAGAAATTTTTTAGAATTATGAATGTTATAAATTGCGATAGTTCAACCCGATGCGTTTCCCAATGACAGTTGGAGTACAATTGAAGTCAGAATGTGAAATTGAATCGCAACGGAATGGACAGTCGTAAATAAGACAGTCAATGTTTAATCGAGACGGTTTGACGCGATGTGTTTTTTTTTTTTTGTTCTTCATCAACCAATTTGAAACATGACCACTGTGTCCGTCGAGATTGATATTTATGCCCAAACCTCCAGCAGACTAGGAAAATATGTGGGAAGCACCAAGAAATGGGGGAAGAATTGAGGGAGACCCTAAACAATGGGTAAAAACTACTCTCACAAGGCAAAAAGGAGCTATTTGTGGCATTATGGTGTAATTCGAGATTTTCCCGCGATGGTGTTTTTTAGCGTGTCTACAACTGCCACGTCTTGGCGTCTGCTTTGCAAGGGAGAGAAGCGGTGAAACACAAAGTGAAGTGAAATGGAGTATAATGGAATGAAAAGAAATGAAGCATAATGCAGTGGAGCGAAGCAGAGAGAACTGATACGTAGATGCCAATGTGAAAAATAGACACGTGTTTAACAATTGGACACCACCTGATGAGAGTCTTTCACCAAATCCCAAGGACGTCGCCTTCGGAGAAGACCAAGAAAACACAGAGTTTGGATGGAAGAAAAGGGTGTGCACGAGGGCACGAAGGAAGGTGTGTACGCAGTACACAAAGGAGATATGCCACGTGGGGCACGAATGAGAGATCAACTTCTAGTGTGGGGGAAGTACCTAAGGACACAATCCATTAGATTGCACCATTGGGGGGCGTTTACCAGCTTGTGGATGTGCCGCTGTCAAGGTGGATCTATGGGAGATAAAAGATGAATATATAGGGATAAATCCAAACAAGGGAATTCAAGGAAATCAACCCAAACGCAGCAACAAAGGGAGTTGGGTACTTGACTTGGAATGGAATATCTCAAATTTACTTAGAATTAAGTGAGAATGGCTCTTAGTTGCATTGGGAGAGTGGTTTTCCACAGTGATTTCAAAATGCATGTATGTTGGGCTAAAGGGGAAAATAAGAGGGAAAATATAGAAAATAATCAAGGATAATATTATTATGATGTTGAGTTGAGTCAGGACACAAGTTTTCCAAGCATGGGTCTATCACCCTCGTATGCAAAGAGTAACGGTCTGTCTGTGTGGCTAAGGATCCTCTGGAATAATCATTGTTTTTTATGAAGGGAAACTCAAATCCCAGACTCCTCAGAGCCACAAAGTCCTTGATATGCTCTAAGGGTAATAACATATAGTAGATGTAGATAAGTGATGGTAAGGGCAGCGATGGCGGCCTGGTTGCTTGTTGGTAGTGCCAGATGAGATAGCTGAAACCTGCACTCAAAAATCATTAGTCAAGAGAAACATATATCATGGAGTAAATAGCATTCAGTAGTATGGAGCATGGATAAAGCATTAAATAACAGACATAGCTCACTCAGCTATCTGGTTTAAACCATGAGGATAAGTGGACTTGGCCAAATGAGGAGATTGGAGTTCGATGGCAGGATGAGCCAATGATTGGAATTATTAATTGATCTGACATAAAAGAGAGTTAGGTGCAATGTGCTTGCCCTGTGCAATACTATCAAGATTTTTTGGAATTTTGGACATATTCAAATTTTTATGGAGATTTTGAAATGTATTTGATTTTTTTAGGATTTTGAAAATATTCAATTTTTTTTTAGTTTGAAAATATTTATCTTTTTTGTGGGTTTTGAAAATATTCATCTTTATTTGTGGATTTTGAAAATATTGCCTTGCCATGGCGGCACCAAAGTTATGACAACTAACCAGCAAGGGGTCCTTATTACCTCTCCTTTCATTAAAGAGTGCCCAGAGTAGGGCGTGCATTTAAAGTGGTGCCCAATGACTGACTGCTCATGGTTGACTGTGTCACTATCAAAGCCATACCTAGAAAGGCAACTTGGTCTGGTAGGGAGAAAGGAAGAACATTTGGAAATAAGCTTGATATAGGTTTTGAAGAGCTAAGTTTGACTCCCTTCCTTGGCACAACCGTCAGAAGATTCAATCTCATTAAATATTGGGGGCTTTGAACTTGATGGTGGACCATTTATTTGTAGGGACATGCATACGACTGGGTTCATTTGAATGCCGCGGGGACTTTGCCACTCTTTGCCATGCTTGTATATAGATTATTTTTTTATGATTTTGATTTACATGCCTACGACCAGAGTTCATTTGAATCCTGTGGAGACTTTGCCGCTCTTGACATGCATTTGACTTTGGAGTTCATTGGTCATTAGATTGATTGCCCTTTTTGAGACATCCTCTCATTAGGGAGTGCTTTAGGTTAGTTGTCTTGCCCAGACTACTTCTACTTCCCATATTTCGGCAGAATGAGAAAAGAGACAGACATTAGTGCCCTTAGACATGGCTGTGATAGTGACAGTGTCTTCCAAGCAATCGGCTTAAGGTACCGTGAAGTGTGTGAAACTTTAATGAATAGGGAGGGAACTTTGGACTCGTGGCACGGAGCTCTCATAACAGAAGTGTTGCGGTAACATGACAATATTGGTATTCATCTTTTATGGATTTTAACATTGATAAGTAATAGGGAAAATTAATTAGAAGTCCCTGACTGTAATAAGGAGGTCTTACTGTAACAAGGTTTAACGTATACTGTAACAGGTGATAACACTTACTGTAATGAGTTACAGCTCTGTTAAGGACTAATAAATAAGTCAAAAATCTGAGATGGACTCCTAATTAATTTACCTAAGTAATATAGTAACTTTTTAAATAAGAATTAGGAGGGTAAAAGAGGACGAATGCCCTGCGTTGGGGCGAGACTCAGAGGATTTGAAGAATGTACAGAATTGCACGAAAATTAAAAGGATATGTGGGGACTAAAACCCCGAAAGCAATGGGAGAAAGGGGGATGCCCTAATCAAATATGGAAAGATGAGAAGGATGGGAAGAATTTGGAGACTCCGGGGGGACCGGAGGGAACAGAAGAGGAGGGGTGCAAGGCTCGGTGAAAAGAAAAGAATCTGGTGGGTCCAGAGGAGAGAAAGGTAAAAATAGGCACGAGGGGCCGAAAAAGAGGATGTGTCATGTGGGGCACAAGATGCAGATGTCCCGCATGGGGCACAGGAAGGGGACGTGCCGCATGGGGCACTACAAGGAGGCATGCTGCGTGGGGGACAAGATGGAGGCGTGCCACGAGGGGCACAGTGAGGAGGGTGGAAACAATGGGGTGTACCATGTAGGGCACAGAGATGAGAGCGTCAGGAACATAACGATGTGCCACGAGGGGCATGAGGCGGAGAATATGGATTAGAAAATAGGGCATGATGCCCAGTACAAGATAGCGGATCATAAAAAAGATGGAAATAAAATGCCTCCCATGGGGAGGGAATGTGGAAAACCCACGGGAAGGTGCTGAAGAGCACAAAAGAGGAAGTGGATGATTTAAATGCGGGAGGCGGAGATGGTCCCCTAGTCTCTAGCCTTGCCTGGCGATTGAGATTCCGCTTGGGGGTTGGCTGTTTGACCCTTATGTACTTCCTCATATAGAATGCCCAGCGGGCAAAATTTCTTGCTCTTCTCACATGCCTTGAATGGCTCTCATTGATTGGAGGATTGTTGACTTCCGTCAGAGTTTCAACCAACAGTGGCAACTCCCTTGGAATGTAATTAAAGAAAGGAGTGGAGAGTTCCACTCGTAGTGTTGGAAGCAACAATGAGGGGACTATGCCCAAAAGATATATAATGTGTTGTAGGGAAAGGGGAACGTGCCCTTGGGTAATTGAATTTGCCAAGGATTTGGCAGTGGAATGCGTGAGTGCAATTTGAATAGTTGACCCCTTCACTGGAGTGGGAAGATCCACAACAAATGTGTGAGGGGTCATGAGAGCATGGAGGCAGAATTTCCCTATGAGTATTTTGAGTTTAACATGACTGGCAACGGGGATGATTGACATATTTTCAGATGGGGGCCTCTTGACAGCCAAGAATGAAGGGGAGGACTTCCTATCAGTGAATGCGCTCGATATGTTGACGATAACCGGCATGCATGAAATATAATCTTGAATTTTGAAAAGCATGCCTGGTCCCAGGTCTTCCTTCTTCTGCTGACTTTGCCCAGTGCTCTTTGGTTGATTGCACCCGCTCCGTTGGATGGGGGTGGATGTGGATGGTGGAGTGGAAGGTCGTATGGTTGGTGGAGGTGTAATAGGTATGATGGGGTGTTCTTGCTCAGGCTGGGTTGCCAATGGTGTTGGCATAATGGGAGGTGTAATAATGGGTTTAATGATTGGAATAATGGCTATGGAGGTTTAATAGTGGAGGGTTCGGTGATAATGGATGGTAGTGAGGGAGGAGTTGGTAAATGGCATACGAACATGACCTCGGAAGGTTCATTGTTGTAACACCAAGTGGTTTTTTGGATGGGTTGGTCATTGGAAACTTCAGCCCTAGCAATAGTCTATGGTGGAGGTGGATGTTGTTGTGGAGGTTGTTGTTATGGATAAGGGGGTACGGGTGCCATAGCAGGTGCGACGTTGGGCACAGGAGCTTCTTCATTCATTGGGGAGTTGTATGGCCCTGTCGTAGGTTGAACTATCTAAGGAGGACGAATCAATGGATGCCTGGGTTGAGGCATGTTATAATAGGGAGGTGTATATGGAGTGGATGTAGTATGGTGGTGAGAGGGATGGTGGATGGCGTCCACTGATCCATCGAACCTCGGACTTTACTTGAATAAATCTATGATTGGGGAGTCCATTACATTAGATGTGTCTGAATGTAACATCCCCGTTCATAGAGCTCTTCCATAGTATTAATCTTTTTCATGGCCAGAATGTGCTTGAATCTCGAAGTAGAGTTTGAAATAATGATTTTGATTTGCTCTGACTCCAAGAGCACATGTTGCAGTCTGGTGGCCATTGTCCTCCAATGGTTAGCGAATTGTATGAATTCCTCGTCAGACCTCATCTTCTTGGATACCAAATCCATGATGGAGAGAGATGGGCTGACACGGTCTTTATACGTCTGAAGGAATTTCTTATGGAGGGTATGGAAATCCTCTGCCTCTCTTGGTTCTAGTGAGTAGAACCATTCAAGTGCAGGGCCGTCAAGAGATTTTCTGAATAAATATGCTAGAGTAATGGGATCAAGTTGCCAATGTGAAGACTCATAGAACAACTCTTTTACATGAATGAAGGGATTGCCCATGCCATTGTACAGTCGGTATGATGGCATCTCTGAGGCTGTATATGAAATTTAGGGAGAGCTGGCATGACAGTGATGGGGTCACTTGTGGAGTTGGAGAGTTTGTTGATTTGTTTCTCCATATTGTTCAATTTATGGAGAAGAACCTGTTGAATGGACGTAGATTGCCGCTGGGCATGAGAGGATGGACATGAGGAGGGCCGTGAATGAGTGGGCCTTCCCAAGGGTTGGTCCGTACGGACCGAAGCTCGGATGCTAAAATGGCTAGGGGGCCAAGGTGAAGGATGTACAAGAGGAGGTGGCGAAGTGACCAGAATATACAAGGACGGGGCCTTTTGGGAGAAGGGGAAGGAGGGGGAGTCACACCCTCAACCAAAGTTTGAATTAGATTGAGTTGTTGAGGGGTGAGTTGATCTATTGAGACATTTTGTACATGGGAATCATGGTGGGGAGAAGGCTCTCTCTGGGTTTTGATTGGAGTTAAACATGAGGGGATATCAAATTGGTTAGCACGCGGTGTGCACATAACCATAAGAAGTTGATGTATATCCCTCACGGTGATGAGATGGGTGGACATTAGATTGAAAAGATTGACCATTTAAACTATCATCATAGTCCTCATAATTGAAGTTGACATGATTATATGAATCCATTTTTAAACAAGGCAAACGAACAATCAAGTAGAACAACAAGATGTGAATCAATCAATATAGTTCAAACAAGTTGTAATGTTTAACGCTTATTTTAAGAGTTTCAGATTTGATTAAATGGATTGAAAGATACTATGTCACTCTAGATGAAATCTTAGTTGTATGGATTTGGATACTTCGGGGTAAACTAGAATCACCTCTCAACATGAGATAGGATATCTAACTCGGGTCAATAGTATGATACAACCTGCTCGGTCCGCCGTGAGGGAATCCATGGGGTATGGAGACTTACGGAGGTCTTGGTAAAGGTCCCCTAGTCTAATGAGACAGAATGCCCAAAGGAGAGGTCGCCCTTACCAAGAAGGTGTGTGGAGCCTAGGAGATGAGGGAAGGAGGTCCCCCGACCAAATGAATATGCCATGTCTGCAACAGTTATAAAAATACAAGTGTTCTGGATAGCAAGAGGCCACGCTCTGTCTGCAATTAGAACCATGACGAACACAGTCACTGTGAATCACACTGTGAATCACGTCTAATCACATGGTCATGAATCTGAGAGCCCCAGAAGGCTGTCAGAGCTACGTCTGGTCCTTGTGGACAGACTGCAAACAAAATGCGACATACAAAGCCGTAGTAGAATAAGAAAAACACTACCGATCAACTAGTCACGTATCAAACAGTGAATTGCGACTACTGTGTTGGTCGCGAATTCAGAAGGCAACTCAAGAATAAAAATAAAGCAGAAATCAGAGATATATATATAAAATCAACACACATGCAGAGATTTGCAGGGTATAAGCATGGAAAACATGAAGTGCACAATCTCAAAAGTATGGATCAACTCATCATTTTTTATTTATTTCTCAAATTTCCTTCGAGATCTACAATTGGCTAATCACTTGGAACAAGAGAGGGAAGGAAAAGAAGGAGGGGCACGCAAGGGTGCCAGGAAAGGGTGCCACGTGAGGCACGACGGAGTCGGTAATAAAAAAAAAGGCAGAAAGAGGTCCCACCGTGATCGCCAATTTGTAGACGTATTTTTTTTCATTCTTCAAACTACGAAGAGCTACAACAAAAATATTGAGGAAATAATAGAAAGAAGGGAAAGAAGATGGAGCATTACTCCTGGATGTGCTCGTGATCACTAGACACACATGGGTGTCGAAGGAGTATAAATAAGTAAAAATAAAAATGAAGGGAGTGATCGCGAAATACCTTTTAGCGGGGAGATTGCGTGGAAGAGATTGTGGGTCCACTTCTTCTTCTACGAGCATGGCCAGCTGCAGTAGAAGGCTTTTTCTTGATTGATTACCATGTGAAAACAACACAACAAAAGAGAGGATTAGCCAAGTGCATGTGTAGTATCAATTCTTAAATAAACAAAATAACATGAAGAACACGGAGAAGAACACACCTTTTTGTGGCTTTTAAAACCCCTAGAAAATAGGTGTGTGTGTGTATCCATGCATGTGTGTTGATGTGTATTAAAAGAGAATTATGGACAAGAGGGAGAGTAGCCACGTTGGGGCTTGGAGGAGATGAATAAACAAAAGATATAAACAAAGAGAGAAGGAGGTGCTCCCGCAATGATGATGGCGCAAGTAGCTACTGGAAGGAGATGTACAGAGGAGGCAGTGGTGATGCTCATGCTTGTTCAGCTATGGAGAGGAGAGGACGGCGTTGACGCGCTTGAGACGGTAGTCTGGCAGGGCTCCGCTTTGAATTTGGCTCTCTCAACTCACTTGACGTGGGTGCTCTTGGGGGTCCCCAACCTTGGGAATGACAGTGCATGGGCTATATTTATAGGAGGAGGGGTGCGGAGCCCGAGGCAACAAGGTTTGTTAAATCTCGACAGACACAGTGGTCACATTTAATGTTGAATCACGACGACATGGGTGGACGTGTTCAAGGATTTTCAATTATAATCAGATTCTGATCGAATCTGAATCTGAATCATGACTGGATGACCCGACGCTGATATGAATTTCTAAATTTTGTTTATGGAAACTTTCCAAAAGTCAAATATAGAAAGATGAATCGCGACGGGTGTCTCGGACGCGTTTCATAAAAAGGCAACAAGTATTTCAAAAAATAAAATAAGGAAATTCTGAGAATTATGGAAGTTATAAATCACGACAGTTCGACTGACGTGTTTCCCAACGATAATCGGAGTACAATCGAAGTCAGATTGTGAAACTGAATCATGACGGAATGGACAATCGCGAATAAGGCAGTCGATGTTTAATCGCGACGGTTTGACCCGACACGTTTTGTTTGTTCTTCATCGGTCGATTTAAAACGCAACCACTGTCTCCGTCGAGATTGATATTTATGCCCAAACTTCTAGCAGACTAGGAAAATATGGGGGAAGCATCAAGAATTGGGGGAAGAATTGGGGGAGACCCTGAACAATGGGGAAAACTACTCTCACAAGGCAAAAAGGAGCCATTTATGGCATTATGGTGTAATTTGAAATTTGCCCGCAATAGTGTCATTTTTAGTGTGTCTACAGTACGTCGGGGAGGAGGAACAGCCGCAGTTAGATCATTAGGTATGGGTTGTGGCATATGGTGCCCCAAAGAAAGGCCATGTGTATAATTTTGGGCACGGTATGGACACGAGCAGGGTGTTATCTGTCGCCTGAGTTCAGGCTCACAGGCAACTAGTGCATTCACCACACCTGGTGCTTCAGGTACTGGTCCCAGTGAGGTGATGGACTTCATTTGAGATGAGATCTCTGGTTTGGAATTTCGTCTGGTCCACACAATGCATATGCAAGTGTCCGATGTTGTGCAGGCCTAGCTCTCCAGGCTCTATCCCAGACCCTCTCTCACGTCCTCTCCCAGACCCTCTTCTAGTCCAGCATTCCTCCTCAGGCAGCGCCATCGACATCAGCACAGGCCCCTCATGTGATTAAATTTATTTTACTTTAATTTTTCTATTCTAATAATCAATTTTAATCACTAAGTTTAAAACATCGAACTTGGCTTTAGGGGTTAGAAATACCAAATCGATGGGCGTCTGATTTGTTCCAACACGGTCGGGCCTATTCATAGTATGACTTGTGGACTCCCAGTTTGAGCTCGGCGCTCAAAATCACATTAAGCAAGTTAGTTTAGTTTAAAAATGAAGAGCCTAGGTTTAGAGATCCAAAAATAGAAATACTTATCTGATCGGTGTCTGGTTTGTTCCAACACGGTAGGGGCGATGAGTGTGACTCATGAAAATTGACGGAGTTCAAATCGAACTCCTAGTTTTAGCTCGGCGCTCGAACTCACATTAAGCAAGTTAGTTTAGTTAAAAAAACAAAAAACTTAGGTTTGGATGTCCAAAATTAGAAATACTTATCCAATCGGTGTCTGGTTTATTCCAACATGACCGGGGCGATGAGTGCGACTTGTGGAAACTGAGGAAGTTCAAATCGGACTCACAATTTGAGCTCGGCGCTCAAATTCACATTAAGCAAGTTAATTTAGTTTAAAAATGAAGAACTTAAGTTTGGGGGTCCAAAATTAGAAATACTTATCCTACCGGTGTTGGTTTGTTCCAACACGGCGGGGTGATGAGTGTGACTTGTGGAAACTGACGGAGTTCAAATCATACTCCAGTTTGAGCTCGACGCTCAAATTCACATTAAGCAAGTTAGTTTAGTTTAAAAATGAAGAACTTAGGTTTGTGGGTCCAAAATTATAAATACTTATCTGATCAGTGTCCGGTTTGTTCTAAGACGGCCGGGGCGATGAGTGTGACTCAGAGAAACTAACGGAGGTCAAATCAGACTCCTAGTTTGAGCTTGGCGCTCAAACTCACATTAAGCAAGTTAGTTTAGTTAAAAACTAAAAACTTAGGTTTGGAGGTCCAAAATTAGAAATACTTATGCGATCAGTGTCTGGTTTATTCCAACATGGCCATGGCGATCAGTGTGACTTGTGGAAATTGACGGAGTTCAAATCGGACTCCCGGTTTGAGCTCGACACTCAAATTCATATTTAGCAAGTTAGTTTAGTTTAAAAATGAAGAACTTAGGTTTGGGGGTCCAAAATTAGAAATACTTATCTGATCAGTATCTGGTTTATTCCAACACGGTCGGGGCAATGAGTGTGAGTTGTGGAAACTGACAGAGTTCAGATCTGACTCCTGGTTTGAGCTCGGCGCTCAAATTCACATTAAGCAAGTTAGTTTAGTTTAAACATGAAAAACTTAGGTTTGGGGGTCCAAAGAAATACTTATCTTATCGGTGTCTGGTTTGTTCCAACACGGCCGGGGCGATGAGTGTGACTCATAGAAACTGACGGAGTTCAAATCAGACTCCTAGTTTGAGCTCGGCGCTCGAACTCACATTAAGCAAGTTAATTTAGTTAAAAAACTAAAAACTTAGGTTTGGAGGTCCAAAATTAAAAATACTTATCGATCCATGTCTAGTTTTTTCCAACACAGTTGGGGCGATGAGTGTGACTTGTGAAAACTGACGAAGTTCAAATCGGACTCCCGTTTTGAGCTCGGCGTTCAAATTCACATTAAGCAAGTTAGTTTAGTTTAAAAATGAAGAACTTAGGTTTGGGGGTCCAAAATTAGAAATACTTATCCAACCAGTGTCCGGTTGTTTCAACATGGCAGGGGCGATGAGTGTGACTTGTGGAAACTGACGGAGTTCAAATCGTACTCCCGATTTGAGTTCGGCGCTCAAATTCACATTAAGCAAGTTAATTTAGTTTAAAAATGAAGAACTTAGGTTTGAGGGTCCAAAAAGAAATACTTATTGTAACGACCGAGAACCCGACCCTCGGCCCACGCCGAGGACCCGATTTTCGCGGTCGCCGCCCACGGATCCAGAGACCCGGAGGGCTATAATATGCATCTAACAGGATATGTAACGGAAGTAAACGTCAACTACTAAACTGGAAGCGTACAGGCGGAAACATAAAAGAGAGCGAGACCGCTGTGTACCGCTCTAAGTACAGTCCTAACGCACGCACGCTAGTACAAGTAAAAGGCAGGGGAAGAACAAGTCCCTTAGGGGCATACCCCGAGGGTGACGTACACTGAAACAGGGGACCCACTGCTAGCTACAGGGACCACGCCTACCGCCCCGTCTCCTCCGCCCGACGCGCGCCCTGCCGCTGCTGAGAAGTCTCACCTGGGAAAAGGAGGGATGAGCTTCACAACAGAAGCTCAGTAGGGACTACCAATCTCCTATTGGCTCTAGACAGGCAGAAGAATATATATATAAAATAAATGACAGTAGTTTATATCTTCTACCTACCAACGGAAGTGCGGAAGCGAAGCTACAACTAGCATGACACGGAAAGTACTCACGGTCGGAAACTCCGTACGACTGCTCGTCGTGACCACCACACGGCTAGTAAACACAGACGGAGGGAACTCCGCTTGGACAAGGAACACTAGCTACGGAAACACTACCACTAGTCAAGGTCAGGTGTGTCCACTGACGTCTTATCCTCGACTCGGGTCCTGACCCTCACGTCTCGTCAGAGCGAGGTAGGACACAAAGCACACAACAGTAACCGTCGTAGTTTGTCCGGACTACGGTCCCACGCCTGGCCTCTCTAAGTGGTTCCGGGGTCGACAAGAGCAAGGCAGTGAGAAAAGGACTAGCTAGACTGTGCCGGGAAGAACTCTGAAAACTGACCTCGGCGTCCCAGTCCAATCACGAGAGCTATGCAAGTGACTCACACGCCACTGTCCTAACCACCATTTTCCCCTAAGCTCCAGAGTCTGCCTCGTGGCTGCCAACTCGAGCACACTCGTAGCCCGGAGTACTCCCTCGACAGGCTCCCGAGGATGGAGGTCCCAGGCAACGGTAACAACCTCTCACGCAGGACAAGCCCTCAAGTGTCGAGCACCGGGCGAAAGACTAGTGTAGACAGCAGTAGGGAACTAGCACCGGTGCCACAGGTACAGTAAAAGAAGCAGAAATGGCAAAGATCAGAATCTGTCTCACAGCTGAGGTCGCGACGCATCGGGCCGTCGTGACATGTCGCGACACCTAAGAGCACCGCGATCCTGTCGCGGTCGGCCGGGCCACCGCGACAAGATCGCGACCTCTAAAGGGGTCACGTTCTCAGCAGGGGGGAGCTCCAGAACCCTCCTTCCGGAAATCATCCCAAAACACGAAATGGGCAAACCACAGGGGGAGGGGAGCATGCTCAACATGCAAGAAAGCCATTAAGCACACCCAACCACCCTTAAGCCCCATAGACATGGATTTATTGAATCTACACTCAAGGAAAACCTCACTCAACCACGAGCATGGAGTTCTCACACTCCCAAGCCCAAACCATAGAGGAAACACGATGTAGAGGGGGAAAGGGAGCATGCTTAGGGCAAAAGGATCAAGGGTCCCTACCTCCACACGAAGAATGAACCGTTGGGGCCTTCTCGTAGGAAAGGACGCTCCTCCTCGCTCCAAACGGCACGAACACGTCCCCTGCACGAGCGGGACGACACCACCTCAGCACGGACGCCTCAAGCACCACGATCCGCCAAGAAACCGCAAGAGAAACTCGAGAGGGAAAGGAGAGGGGGAAAAGAGAGCTGAGAGGGCGAGAGGGGGAGAATGGGCGCGCCTTCGGTTTCTAAGCCGAGGCCCCCAGAATGCGATGGCCGTCTTGTCGCGACAACTAGCGTGTCGCGACGCCCCTCGGCGTCGCGACCATGTCGCGACGGTCACCCCCAGCGCGACCCCAAAAAGGCGGTCAAATCTTGGAGACTGGAAAAGCAGTCGCGACGCCCAGACAAGCCGCGTCAATGTTGCACACGTCTGACACCTGACAAAGCCGTTCTGACAGAAAGGACACCGGTCACATCTGTCAGAAAAGCAGTCGCGACCCTGTCAAACGCCGAAACAAGGACGCGACGGCAACCCCCGTTGCGACAAGAACGCGGCGGTCGGGTGCTGCGCGACCCAACGCTGTCGTGGCAGACAGCTCTGGCGCGACCATGTCGCGGCCAGGGCGCCTGGCGTGACCCTGAGGACGGGGCCAAAGGGCCCAGGGGTGCCGGGTCTTACACTTATCGATCGGTGTCTATTTTGTTTCAACACGGCCGGGGCGATGAGTGTGACTTGTGGAAATTGACAGAGTTCAAATTGGACTCCGATTTCAGCTCGGCGCTCAAATTCACATTAAGCAAGTTAGTTTAGTTTAAAGATGAAGAACTTACATTTGTGGGTCCAAAATTAGAAATACTAATCTGATTGGCCTCCGGTTTGTTCTAGTATGGCCGGGGCGATGAGTGTGACTTGTGAAAATTGACGGAGTTCAAATCGGACTTTCGGTTTTATTTCGGAGTTTAAATTTATATTCATCAAATTAGTTTAGTTTACAAGTGAGTGAAATAGAAAAATAAATTCTAAAAAATTAACTATTTTATTTCTTATATTATTTAATTTTAATTTACTATTCTTATATATCTATTGTAGGTTCCTTCATCGAGTGGCGTCGCAGGAGATGAGGACGAGGAGGATGCAGAGGATCCATGATTTTCTTTTCATTGTTATTGACATTTTATGTATTGTTGTGGGCATTTTATGTTATTGTGGACATTTTATATTATTGTTGACATTTTATGTAGTGGACACTTTTTATTTTTATTATACATGGGTTATTTTTTTAAAAAATATTTATTTACTTTTAAAAAAATATTTAAAAATTTAGAGACCAAGTAGCGACCGATTGTATCGGTCACTAATCGAGTCATTATTTTGTGACTGAATGTATCGGTCGCTATTACAGAGTATGGCGACCGATATATTTCAATCACTATTTCGGTCACTATACTGCGACCAAAACAGTGACCGAAATCATCGGTCGCCGATAGCGACCGAAATATTTCAGTCACTATTTCGGTCACAATTTTGTGACTGAAATAGTGACCGAAATATATCGATCGCTATATTCATTTAGAGACTGAATAGAGACTGAATTGTTACAGTATCTGATCAGGAGACTGATTAGCGATAGAAAATATTCGGTCAGAATATTGTGACAAAAAATTCTTCACCGACATATTCGGTCACTATTCGGTCGCAATTCTATCACTATTTCTGTTTGTGACAGAATTATGATCGAATAGTGACCGAATTTGTCAGTCGCTATTTTCATTTTTTCTTGTGGTGATATCAGCATTGCCAATGCCGATTGGTTTGGCGTTGAGAATGAAAACTTTAATGTCGACATTCGCAAAGCCGACTTTGATATCGGTGTTCCGAACACTGACATCAAAGTCGGCATTCCCCCGAAGTTTGTATAGCTTGCAAAACCTATATATGCAAAACCAAAAAAAAAAAAACAAGCTCAAGTTTGCAATTATTGAACCTAAATATGCAGGACCCCCCCCCCCCCAAAAAAAAAAAGCATATAGCATGCAGAACCTGTATATGCAGAACACACAATCACTATATTACATTGACATCGCTTTCATACATTCATCCATTCAATCTCATTACTAATACATCACAAAAGTTCATATTAATCATCCATTTTTTAGTAAATCACATTCATAATCAAAAGATAGATAATGCCGAATAACAAGTGAAAGGATATAAAGTACAAGAGTACATAATAAAAAAAAACTATCTCTTCTTTCTTCCTCTTCTAGCTCCTCGACCAGAAGGTCATCCGTGACCATGGTGATGCACTTGACCCTCTGTCTGTATATCAAGTTGTCTTTGACACTAAAATATCATCCGATGATGAAGGATCTGCATGTGCAAATTTTGAATCTATATCCTCTGCAATCTGTGAGTCTTCATGTGTGGCCTCTGCATGAATCTTTGATGGTGATATTCATATGAAGGAGGCTGATAGAGTGTCATCTCATCAACACAGGCTCTGAGGGTCCTGTTGTATATGGCTCTGCCTGTGAAGGTCCAACTATATTTGGCTCTGCCTGTGACTTTGTATCATATGTGTATGGTTGTGATGGTCCTACATATGGAATCTGAGATAATACTCGATCAATGTATGCCTGCATATCTAGATATCTAGAATATGTACGGTCTGACCATATGCCCTCATGAACCCTCAGAAACCATCATATGTAAATGCCTCATGCCCTCCACTAAAGTCCTCTCTATATGATCACAGGCCTCATATCGCATCTCGTATCCAAACTCTGGTCGACCAATGAATCATTGGGTGATGCGCCAGAACCAAGCTGTAACGTCGCGCATTTTTCGGATCCCTGTGGATCCAGGTTTAGAGGGTTTGGTGGCCAATGTGTGGCCCATTAGCTTGTGTTTCAGGTGTTCGGGCGAGTTGTGAGGCTTGGTGGGCCGGCCGTTGGGCCCAAAGTGCTCACAGGTCTTGCGGATGTGAACGCGACAGAGGCTTGCGTCTCGATCTGAACGCGACGGCCCTTGGGGTCGCGTTCCTGTTACCGCTGTTTGGCGGACGTCGTCTGCATGCGCGCCAAGTGTCGTGCGCCGGGTGACCTGTTGACGTCGGCCTTGGGAAGGCGACGGTCACCTAGGTCGCGATCATGTCGCAACGGGGGTGCACGTCGCGATACCAACCGCTGTGCTATTTTTAAGAACCCCGACCGAACAGAGCAGGGGAAGCTCTGCTCGGCTAGGGGGAGCTGCTGCGGAGTTTTTTCGGACGGTTCGAGGTTCTGGAGGTGCATGGGGCGTGTTCTCACTGCGAGGACGTCGCGTGGAGCGGGGGAAACGCCGAGGGATCTCCGGTCTTCGCGTTCTTCGCGAAGGTAGGGTGTTTCTACCTCGTTTGATTGTGTGGATTGCTCGTGGTGTGGATTTGATTCATTAAAGCTTAAAGAACAGTAGATACCATGCTAGGGTATCCATAAAGCATGTAAATGAGAATTAATCGTGGTTTGAATGGTGATCCTTGAAGTCCCTTCCGGATTAGGGTTTTTGCCTGCGAAGGCGACGGCCTAGGGTGTCGCGACCTTGTCGCGACAGCCCGATCTATCGCGTTAGGGTTTTTGTTGCGACGTTTAGGTGGGTCGCGATCTGATGGCGTCCCAGGTTCCTGTCGCGACCTGGTTACGACATGTGAACCCGTCGCGTTAGAGTTTCCTATCGCGACATGTCTGGGTGGCGCGATCTTATTGCGCCGTTACTCCCTGTCGCGTTAATGTTTCTTATCGCGGTCTGTCGGGGTGTCGCGACCTGGTGGCGACAGTACCTCATGTCGCGACCTCAGCAGTGAGGTCTGTTTATGCATGCTTTCAGTGTTTTAATTTTTTGGTTATTGATATTTGTTGTGCATGACAATGATAGGTGGAGCCAGTGCACTTGTCACGCTTATGAAGTGTGTTGCTCACGAGATGGGCATGTTTTACGTGGTTATTATGTCATGTACGTAACGGCTTGGTGTTTACATAGTTTGTGTGGTGCATTGACACCCGTAGCACTCTTGGAACGTGTTGTCCAAGTATTGGACATGTTGTTTACATGAATGTTGTGTGGTGCACCTGGTTGGTGTATTATACACGTGGTGTCTACGTGGTTTGGATACCGTGTGTGTGTGAGTGTATGCATGGCATATACTCTACTGTGGCTCAGTGTTTAAGGTTTTGTTGTAATAACTAGGCAGTGAGGTTCCTGTGTGAGCCTAGCCATGACTTTGTAGTGTTTGGGCATTAAAGGTCATGTGTGAACCTAGCCCTGGTCTGTTGTTGTCCTTTGAAGAATATTATGTGATTTATGTATTAAGTGGTATGTGTGTTGCCACGGAGGTCACGAGGTGACCGATGATAGGCAAGTTTGTGGTTCATGAATGTGTTGGTGTAGGATAGCCAACATGGTGACCGATGTTAAGCTAATCCTAACACATGTATATCGTGAATTATAAATAAAGATTATGTATGTAAATATCGTGGTTTGTGTGCTAGCCGAGTGTGGTGGTCCGGCGCCTATTCTGGAATGCCTCTCTAGTCGGGTACCCAGGTTCTGTGTGAGCCAGGCACGTGTGTGTGCTTGGGGTTGTCCCGATACTTGTGTTGTACTGTTGAGGTCTGTGTCATCTTCCTGGACACCCTCACTCATGTGTTTGAGTTGTACGTTCGGCTGAGGGAAAGATGATAGTAGGGCAGCGGCTTGTGTTTGTGGGTGTGCAGTCGCTTGTAGCGCGCTCGTAGTTGGGGGTACGAACACCAGTAGACGTCACTGGTCCCCATCTAGTCTTGTTTTCCAGTGCCTCACTTTAGTGTGCTCTGGCCAGAGACCCTAGAGGTGCCAGGCATGGACCTGCAGCTGTGTGTCTACAGGTGTGGTGTTAGTTGGTCTCCACAGTTGTTTGACTTGTTCTCGTGGAGCGGCAGTTGGACCTTTCGTCCTTGACTGCGAGACTGGGAGGTTATTCTTGTGTTGTGTTGTCCGGGTTGGATATTGGCCTTATCAGCCAGTAGTTCGTTCCGGTGTGGTGGCGTCATTCTTTCCGACTCGTGCTTTGCCGGCTCTAGTTGTGGCTTGTGTAATTTTCCGGTTGAGGTTTCACCTGTAATGTTGTGCTTAAGTGATGGCACAATATAGTTATAGTTTTGTGTGGTGTTACCACCTACTTGTACCTTCGTACGGGTGTTTGTGTTGTGGTACCTCAGAGTAGCAGGTACCTATACCCTTCGTGGGTTTCTTTGCAGTTTTGTGGTGGTACATTGTGTACCAACCTTTTCGGGTACTTATGTGTTGTGGAGGTCTTGTGGTTTGACCTGCCACTTGTTATATCCTATCTGTTTTAAATAAATCTTTGTTTATAGTTTATTGTAGATTAGTTTGTGGTTGCCAATCATGTTACCCTTTGTGGGTAATTTACCGATGAGGCTTATGGCCTAGGCATACTGTGGTTTGGTGGAACTGTGCTCCGTGAGGTCGCGTGATAGGACTTCCCAGTTGTTTGTTTCACCTTTATTTAGGTAAGATTCCAATTATAGTTTAGTGTGTTATAGATTGGCTTCGTGGTAGCCAATCATGTTACCTCGTGTGTAGTTTCCGACGTAGTGTGGTTTGGAGTATAAAGGACCAGCTCTTTGTTAGCAGTCATGTTACTCAAGTGTTTGAGGTTCGCCTTGAAGCTTGTAGCTTGAGCAGTGATTTGTCTGTGTGGCTATAGCTTAGGCAACCAGTTGTTGTTGTAGCGTGCCGGTGAGACTGTGGTTTACGCACTTCAGTAGTTGGGCTGACTAATAGTATTATTTGAGTCCTATAGTCCCACATTCCTTCCGAGAACTTTATGTTTATTGCCATGATTATATTAATTGTTATTTATTGTTATGATGTGAGCATGTCATGGCTTGGCTATCAGTGTTGCCAGTGAGACCCTCTGGGGTTGAGGTCTCTTTGTTACTTGTCTCTCCATTTAGTTGTTGTGGTGGTTTTTGGGTGGTCCCTGAAAGGTTGCGGAATTCCCTATATGGTAATCTAGAAGGGGGGGGGTTGAATAGATTACTGTCTATTAAAATTTAATACAACTCTTTTAATAGACAACACAGACTTTTTGAATTTACAATAGAATCAAAGTAAGACTTAGATGTGTGTTGGTGATGTGTATATGAAAGAGTAATCTATCTAACGTGTGTAGAGACAACGTGCCTATCAACCATCTAACGTAGAAATGTTCAAACCACAAGACACGAAGATTTACGTGGTTCGGAGTACACAACTTGTGTATCCTACGTCCACGGTCCACACTCACATGTAGAGCAAACTGCTTATGAGCTAGTTCGGTGGCTACAACTCACACACAGTGTTATCTGATGTGCACCCACGATCAGAACAACACACACACGTGAATCAAGCACAAGGGCTGCTTGAGACACACCCACACACACACATATGATAGAAGAAAGAAAGTAGAAAGAGTTCTGAGTGGAAGGGATGAATCCTGATTGAGAACTCTTCTGGGGAACGTCTGGATGGAGTTCAAACTTCGTCTTGATGGCTTCAGATCGATGGAGAAGCTTGAATCCACGACGTTCTATCTTCAGTACTGCTGGATCAATGGATCTTTCTATCTCTGAGCAGCAAGTTGAAGCAGAGCAGCAACTACACCTCTTGTTCTTGGACTTGCTTTGGTTTTGGTGGTGGCTGCTTCTGTACAAGATTTGCTTCAAAATAGTTGCTTATATAGTGGTGTTTACATATGGAGGCACGTGGGAGTTCGAACACCATCTTTGGTAACTTGGAAGATTTCCGTATCTGAAGATTCTCTGCGTCTGTCGACAGGCCTTGATCATCTGTCGACAGATAGCAACAGTTTTGCAAAACACAGAAGTCTGGGATTTTGGTTGGCAGTTTCTTGAGTGCATCTGTCGACAGCCGACTGGGCATCTTTCGACAGATGGTTGTTTCCTGAATGGTGTTTTCTGCCTGTTCACATCTGTCGATAGGCACCTTGGAGTCTGTCGACAGGTGACAGATTTCAGTGCTTTTGTGATCTGTTCTCTTGTTTTGTGATAGCTTGGTTGTATGCATTCACCTGCATGATCAAACATGTATAGTGAGATATTATGAATACATGAAAGACCAATATTGCATCAAGTTATTTGTCATGTATCAAACCTCAATTAAGATTGTTCATCATCAAAAACATGTTATTATAAACATTAGAATGAAAACCCATCATTCTCCCCCTTTTTGATGATGACAAAAATATTCAATTAGCGCACAATTGAGGTTCTCCCCTTTTGACAACATCGAAAAGTACGCACAACAGTCACACATGTAGATAGCAGAGAACTGTGAATTCATGAATATGATATGAAGCATACACAGGACAAAGAGTGTTGACTGAAGAGACAGAGAGGAGAGGAAATTACATGAGCATTGAATAAAAGCAACATTACACAAGACAAGACAAGACTCAGACGGAAATAAGATAACAGTGATGACCAAACTTTTGATGATTAACAAAATAGTACTAATGAACTTTTGATGATTAACAAAATATTACTAATGGTTTTTGATGCCAAAATAGTACTAATGAGTTATATGAGCTTTGAGAACAGGTAGTGAAAGGAAAATGAAAATTCAGGAAATCAGGTAAGTCTCATCTCACATTTTGTCTAAGTCCTCATATCGACTCCTTCAGACTTCACATCGACTTCTTTGATAAGCAGAACGATTTCCTTTCTGACCGAACAGTTTCAAACAAATCGATGCCGCAACGATTCCTTAATCTCATAACGATTTCTTCAGAACTCGCAACGACTTCTAGCCGTAACGATTTCTTTAGAGCTCGTAACGATTTCTTCAGAACTCGCAACGATTCTAGCCGTAACGATTTTTTAGACTCCGTAACGATTTCTTCAGAACTCGCAACGACTTCTAGCCGTAACGATTTCTTTAGAATTCGTAACGATTTCTTCAGAACTCGCAACGACTTTAGCCGTAACGATTTCTTTAGACTCGTAACGATTTCTTAGAACTCGCAACGACTTCTAGCCGTAACGATTTCTTTAGAAGCTCGTAACGATTTCTTCAGAACTCGCAACGACTTTTAGCCGTAACGATTTCTTTAGACCTCGTAACGATTTCTTTAGAACTCGCAACGACTCTTAGCCAAACGATTTCTTTAGACTCGTAACGATTTCTTTAGAAACTTACGACTTGATAAGGCGTAACGATTTCTTTGTTTCTCGCAACGATTTCTTTAGAAACACAACGACTTGCATCTCATAACGATTTCTTAAGTGTTTCACAACGATTTCTTTACAAACACAACGACTTGCATATCATAACGATTTGATAAGTGTTTCACATCGATTTCTTCAGAATCAGAACGACTTGCCATGATTCATAACGATTTTATATCATCTATTATAGAACGACTTGCTATGACTCATAACGATTTCATAAGTCATTGAGCCATCGACTTGTATATCTCTCCGACTTGACTTTATCTGTGCTGACTAGTCAAAGTCCACTTTTACTTATCTCTGACACACCCGCATGTGATATGACCTAACGTATCTCTGCATGCATGCAGAAGATATCGTCCATAATCATGCCTATTCTGCAAACGTCTTTTAGAGTCAGCTACTCGGTCTTACTATTTCCATGCTATTCTTTTATCGTTGACTGACGTCAAGATAGCTTAGCTGTTGGCTATATGAGTTTGATAAGCGTGCAGGTAACAGATTCATTTCCTCTTTGCAACGCTACCTCAAATAGAAGACAAAAGATATCTAGGAGATCTTTTCTCCTTACGTGTTCAACGTGTTCAAAGATTGCTGACTGGAAGTTTCCAAGACCCAACCTTCTCTCAGTCTAACGTACACCTGGATGAGAGACAACGGTACCTTAACGTTCAAATTTCAAATGGAAGCTTATATACAAGACTCAAGACGGAGAGAAGTAGAAAAATGAGACGTGGAACGAAAGTGCACATCATTCAAAGAGCAAGCAACTCAAATTCTACGAGTCTTAGAGTTCAAACTAGAGCCAAGCGTTCATTCCAATTGTTTCCTGCAGCTCTACTGCTCTCAGTGTTCATAGAAGATTCTCTTGTGTGAGAGCCTGTGTTGTCTTTGGAGAGAAACCCTTGCTAAATCCTTTTCTCTCTTGAGGCTTGTCTGCTTCAGCTTGTAGCTAGTTTAGCTAGGGTCTGAAGTGTGTTCTTCAATCCTCCTTTCATTGGTTGTACCCTTCTGGACGAAGGAAGACCTGGTGGTATCCAGGGTGATTGTTTTCCCTTCAGGTTGAAGGAAGACCAGTTGAGACTGGGTGTAAGGATCCGTGAGGGGGATAGTACCCTTGTTAGTGAAATCCTGAGGTATTGCTCAGGGACTGGACGTAGGTCTCCTGTGGAGAGAGAGTTCCGAACCAGGATAAAATTCCTTGTGTCGTGTGGCTGTGTTTGTGCGTTTGCTATTCTTTTTCCTCTAACTCTAACTACTGTTTAAGTTGTTGTGTAATCTTTTTAGTGAACAGGTTTTAATCAAGATCAAATTTTAATAACCCATTCACCCCCCCCCCTGGGCTAGCTAGCTGGGCAACAAGTGGTATCAGAGCGGTCTCTTCGACAAAGAAGAAGATCCAACGATCTGAAGAGCAAAGATCAATGGCAGCCCAAAGCAACTTCGAAGGTCAGTCAGTCAACAGGCCTCCCTTGTTCGATGGAGAAGATTACACCTATTGGAAGACAAGAATGGAGTACTTCCTACAAGGCCATGATTATACAATTTGGTCCATTGTAGAAGAAGGTGATCTTCTAGTCACTAATGCTAAGGCGCAGTGGACAGATGACGACAGAAGAAGAATATCTCTGAACTGCAAGGCCAAGAGCATCCTTTGTTGTGCCCTAAGCAAGAAAGAATTCAACAGAGTTTCAGCCTGCAAATCCGCTATGGAGATGTGGGAAAAACTTAGAATTACATATGAAGGGACAGACAAGGTAAAGGAGACAAGAATTGATATTCTTGTGACTCAGTATGAAAGGTTCCAGATGCAATCAGGTGAATCTATAACTCAGATGTTTAATAGATTCACAGATATTACAAATGGATTAGCTGGTCTAGGAAAAGTTTATGATGTACCAGATATGGTCAGAAAGATCCTCAGATCACTCCCATCATCATGGACTCCAAAAGTTACAGCCATTGAGGAAGCAAATGATCTAAAGCAAATGTCATTGGAAAAGCTAATAGGATCTCTCATGGCTCATGAGATAAATATGGAGAGATTAGGAGAATCCTCCAGCAGAAGGAAGCAGTCAAATGCTCTCAAGACAAATGATGATATATCAGAGGAATCCTTGGATAACAGTGACAGTAGCAAAGACAGTGATGATGAAGAAGCCATGTTGTCTCGAAGACTTCAGAGAATACTAGCAAAGAAGAAGAAGCATCAGTCTGAAGAAGATTTTTCAAGAAGAACAAAGACTTCAGAAAGCCAGAAGTAAAGGATCCAAAGAAAGGAGAAGTAATATGCTATGAATGTAAGAAGCCGGGACACATCAAGGCAGATTGTCCCATGATCAAAAAGAGTGATCACAAGAAGAAGGACAACCTCAGAAGATTTAAGAAGTACAAAAAGAAAGCAATGGCAGCTGCTTGGGAGAACAGCAGTGACTCAGATAGTGAGTCAAGCTCGAGCAGTGAAGGAGAAGAAGCAAACTTGGCCCTCATGGCCAACACCGAAGATAAGGTAACTTCTGACTCTTCCTTTGATTCATGCAATGAGTCAGATTCCGATAACCTAGAGAGTGCTTTTAATGAACTCTATGAAAAATATAAAGAAGTATCTAAATTACTTAAAAATAGTAAGAAAAATCTAGTCTGTTTAGAAAATACAAACTCAGACCTAAAAACAGAAAATGAAGAACTTGAAAAAACAAATAACTGAACACAAAAGAAGAAATGAATTATTGTGTGAAGATTAAAAAGAGAAAAACAGAAAAATAACTAACCTAGAAAAACAAGAAGACTTAAGTGAACTCAAAACAGAAATAGAAAGACTAAATAAAGAAAATGAACACCTGACAAACACTATAAATAAGTTCACAAATAATAAACCACTCCTAATGATAAATGGAGCTAAAAGATCAACTAAAAAGAAATATGGTTTTGGATATACTCCCTCAGAAAATGAAGAAACAAAAGTCTTTCCGAAAACTTATCCAACTCCTAAATTTATATCTGAAAAGAATAAAGAACATAAAAATTTAAAACACCCCAGTTGAAAGAGTAACTAGAATAACCTGCTGTACTCATTGTAATAGACTTGGACATAACAAAGAAACTGTCCTAACAAGAACAAAAAATGGATAATTAAAGGAAAAGACAATGATACTAACCCATCAGGACCCAAAAGAACTTGGGTACCTAAAATTAGTGTTTTAATTTCAGGAAAGTCAAGAGCATCCAAATGGTATTTGGACAGTGGATGCTCGAGGCACATGTCAGGCAACAAGAAGTTTTTCGTTGATCTCCAAGCTGAAGAAGGTACAGTCACATATGGAGATAATGGAAAAGGAGTTGTAATAGGAAGTGGATCCGTGAACATCAAAGGAAAATCAGTAATTGAAAATGTTATGCTGGTCAAAGGGTTAAAGCACAATCTTATCAGCATCAGCCAGTTGTGTGACAAAGGCCATCAAATTCAGTTTCAAGAATCAAAATGCAGTATCTTAAAGGATGGTGCAGTCATATTTGAAGCCTACAGAGAAAGAAATTTGTATGTTCTATATCTCGAGGAACTCAAGGATCAAGATGTGTGTTTGGCAGCTAGTAAAGATCAATCAACTGAGTTGTGGCACAGAAGATTGGGCCACTGCAGCTTGGACGGGTTGAACAAGCTCAGAAAGAGAAAGCTAGTGGAAGGACTGCCAAAGGTAAATTTCAGATTGGACAGCATTTGCAGACCTTGTGCAAGAGGAAAGCACACCAAGAGCTCTTTCAAATCAAAGACTGTAGTAACCACCTCAAAGCCCTTAGAACTACTGCATATGGATCTATTTGGGCAATGAGGACTACCAGTCTAGGAGGAAAGAATTTTGGATATGTAATAGTTGATGATTATTCAAGATTCACTTGGGTATCCTTTCTAGAGCACAAAGATGATACATTTGATCACTTTGTCAGCTTTAGTAAGAAAGTTCAGAAAGATCAGAAATTCACAATTGTGTCTATCAGATCAGATCATGGTGGTGAGTTTCAGAATGATAAGTTTGCAAAGTTCTGTGATGATCAAGGAATTGAGCACAACTTCTCAGCTCCAAGGACACCTCAACAGAATGGAATTGCTGAGAGGAAAAACAGAACTCTTTTGGATATGGCAAGAACTATGTTATCAGAATATGATTTGCCAAGGTACTTTTGGGCCGAAGCCATCAACACTGCATGCTACATCATTAACAGAGTGATGATCAGGCCGATTCTGAAGAAGACAGCGTATGAACTTTACAAAGGAAAGAAGCCAAAGATCAGCCACTTCAGAATCTTCGGATGTCCTTGCTTCATCCACAACAATGGAAAAAGGGACATTGGTAAGTTAGATGCCAAATCAGATGAAGGCATCTTTATGGGGTACACTTCTAAACCCAAAGGCTATAGGATTTTCAATAAACATTCATTATTAATTGAACAGTCTGTGCATGTTATTTTGATGAATCTAACCCTTCCTTGAAAAAGGAAGAAATCAGTGACATTGATGATGCAGATAACTTGTCCGAAAAATTAAAGAATACCTCAATTAAGGACAAGGAAGATCCAACTCTGGAAGAACTGCAGCAAACAGAAATCCAACATGAAGATCTTCCAAAGGAATGGAGACATCAGAAAGATCACCCTCCTGAAAACATTATTGGTGATCCATCTGTAGGGGTAAGAACTAGAGGTAATGTAATTCCATGTGATTATTTAGCATTTGTTTCTCAAATAGAGCCTAAGACAGTCAATGAAGCTTTATCTGATGAATCTTGGATATTAGCCATGCAAGATGAACTAAATCAGTTCAAGAGAAACCAAGTATGGTCACTTGTTCCTAGACCATCCAATCATTCAGTTATTGGCACCAAGTGGGTGTTCAGAAATAAACTGGATGAGTCTGGAATAATTTTAAGGAACAAGGCCAGACTGGTAGCTCAAGGCTACTCCCAAGAGGAAGGCATAGACTTCGATGAAACCTATGCACCTGTAGCTAGACTTGAGGCTATTAGGATTCTACTTGCTTATGCATCTGCATTTGATTTAAAACTTTTTCAAATGGATGTCAAATCAGCCTTTTTAAATGGTTTTATCAAGGAGGAAGTTTATGTTGAACAACCTCCAGGTTTTGATGATACCGAATTTCCAAATCATGTATTCAAATTGCATAAGGCGTTATATGGCTTAAAGCAAGCACCTAGAGCCTGGTATGAAAGGCTCAGTACTTTCTTATTAGAACATGGTTTTACTAGAGGTAAAGTAGATAGTACATTATTTATAAAATCTAGGGTTAAACACATACTTCTTGTGCAAAATATGTAGATGATATCATTTTGGATCTACTGATGAATCTCTTTGCAAGTACTTTGAAAAGCTTATGCAGGGAGAATTCGAAATGAGCTTGATGGGGGAGCTGAGCTACTTCCTTGGATTGCAAATCAAGCAAGGGAAGGATGGCACTCATATCTGTCAAGCCAAGTACACCAAAGAGCTGTTAAAGAAGTTTGGATTTGAAGATGCAAAGCCACTGTCAACTCCAATGAGCACATCAACCAGAATGGACAGTGATCCAAAAGGTAAAAAGGTAGATCAAAAGAATTATCGAGGTATGATAGGGTCATTACTTTATTTAACTGCAAGTAGACCAGATATCTTGTTTAGTGTTTGCATGTGTGCTAGGTATCAGGCAGACCCTAGAGAGTCTCACTAATTTCTGTAAAAAGAATATTTAGATATTTAGCTAGAACTCATGACTTAGGTCTCTGGTATCCTAGATCATGTGAAATAAAACTAATAGGATATTCAGATGCTGATTATGCTGGTTGCAAAGTAGATAGAAAGAGCACCAGTGGTTGTTGTCAGTTTCTTGCAGGATGCTTAATATCATGGACATCCAAGAAACAAAATTCAGTAGCTCTATCAACAGCTGAGGCAGAATATGTTGCTGCTGGAAGCTGCTGTACACAACTTCTTTGGATAAAGCAACAACTTGAAGATTTCGGCATTCACATCAAATCAATTCCTCTATTGTGTGATAATACAAGTGCCATCAACCTCACCAAAAATCCAGTTCAACACTCAAGGACGAAGCACATTGAGGTAAGATATCATTTTATTCGAGACCATGTAGCTAGTGGTAATTTAGAAATTTCGTTTATAGATACAAATGGTCAATTGGCAGATATCTTCACAAAAGCCCTACCTGAAGAGAGATTTACATCTCTTAGAAGGGAATTAGGGATGTGCAATTTGTGAAAGAATCTCTGTGATTTTATTGACATATAAATTTTCAGATTAAATGAAATTTTCTCTCCGTTAAAATTAAGCAAAACTCAGTTATCTATATGCTTTGACCGCTTCTGTGTAGAAAGTTGTTTGACTTGTCAAACCTTTTCGTCGCTTTCTATCTTTACCGCCTTTGGCGCTCCTCTTTTCAGTAAAGTAACATTATTTTATTCAAATCGTTCTGAGAACGACCTGTCTTCTACCTTTACCCTTTTCTTTATCCTTTATCTGTTCACCAAAGCCGATGCCCACCATCGACTCTCTGCATCTTTCGAAGCTTTCCCCTCTTCCCGCGAGAATCCCTTCGAGAGCTTCCATCCCCTTCCATCATCCTCCTTTCCCAGAACCTTTTCTTCTCTGCACCCATGGCCGCTCCGATGATCCGGAAGTGTGGGGGCTACAGTGCTGAGTATTTATCCCCAAAGGAGCAAGAGAGGTTTACGTTTGTGAAGACGAAGATTGCGGAAATAAGGCAGTGGATGTTCAGAATCTTGAGAAGAGTGGCATGGCCAGGCTAGTCGAAGCCCTGAGAAGATTGCAGTGGATGGATGTAGTTACTTTCAATGAGGTAAGCTACCCGGACTTGGTGAAAGCCTTCTACATTTGTCTGAAATCGGAAGCAGATGGGTCCCTTGTTCCTCTGTCAAGGGCATCCAAATCAGAATAACCCATGAGCTTTTGCGTGATTTGTTTGGAGTGAAGACCTCTGGATTTAGTGGCATTCACTCTGTGAATGATGAAGTCAAAGGTCTCGGGATTATTGGTCCAGGGTTTAAGCTGAAGGACGGGAAGCTTGATATTAATCAGATGTCCGCATTTAATAGATTGCTTCACTTTATAGTCTGCCAAATCATAGTACCTCGTAGTGCTACCTTTTCTTCATGCACTAGGGCAGATTCGGACATAATGTTCTGGGCAATCCAGAACAAAGAGATAAACCTGGCCGCAGTGATGATTGAGCGAATGATGTTTGCACATGCTCAGATATGGGAAACAAAGAGCAAGTTGAATGTTTCCCTACCGTATGCTCATCTACTGACCAAGATATTCAAGCACTTTGGAGTAGATATGTCAGGTGCAGTAGCTGAGAAGATGGGCCAGTCAATAAGGTCCAGAAATCTGAAGAAAAGTGGATTCTCAGTGGTAGATGGAATGTGGTCAAAGACTTCTGTGGCTGAGGGAGAGGCAATCATTGGAGATATCCAGAAGCTCAAGAAGCGCAGCAGCAGAACCAGAGCAGCAGCAGCAGAACAAGTAGCAGCAGCAGTAGAACAGGCAGTGGCAGTAGCAGCGGCAGCAGCAGAACAAGAACCAGTAGAGCCAGCAGCAGTAGAAGTACCAGTTGTGGAATGCCAATCCGAAGCTCAATTGGAAGAGGGTGCAGCTGGTGTGGCAGATTCCTTGCCCACCACCTTAGTCGCCTCTATTTTAAGAGAGGTATTGGATTCCATTCCCTCCACCTCAGCTCCTCTAAGGCAGGTGGACCTGATGAAGAAGTTTGGCAGCAGGCCATACTGAAGTTCAGTCTGAATCGGTTGCAGATGTTGAGGTACAAGCAGGTACTCAACAAGATGTGGTTATGGAGGATGCTCCTGCTCGGGGGGAGCAATTAAGTGTTGAAGTCCCTGCTCCCATTCAGGGGGAGCAAGCTGGGATTGAGAAGCCAGAAAATGAAGCTATTCCTGAGAAAGCTGCACCTACTCAGGAAATTCCAGCTCCAGCCAAGGTTGATGTTAGTGAAGGCCCAAGTACAACTGTAAATCTTGAGGAGCCTGTCACTCAACAAGGTAAGCAGAAGAGAGTTGTTCACAGGAGGTCAAGGAAGGGCCATAGAAAAGTGAACTTGAAGCCTGTTATGGCTATGTTAAAGGCCCAAGGAGAGATCTTGGCATCAGTCCAGTCTAGCATACAAGGCATTGTTGCTAATCAAGCTTCAACTTCCTCAGACGTATCTTCAATAAGAAATGCAATGAGGTATTTCAATAAAGAGATGTCTGACATGAAGACTATGCTGGGTGTATTGTCAAGGTCCAGTGGGATGTCTCCGGGCAGACCAGCTGCTCCTCGGCCACCAGGGCCAGCAGGGCCACCAGCTCAAGGGCCAGCAGGGCCATCTGCTCAAGGGTCAGGGCCAGCAGGGCCATCTGCTCAAGGGTCAGGGCCATCAGTCGTGAGGTCACCCGGACCAGTGGCAGCCTCAGGGTCTTCAGGACCCTCCCCAGCAGTCAGAGAGAGTCAGGCCAAAGGGAAAGAGCCAGTGTCAGTTTCCAAGGCCCCTGATACTTCATCTCTTGCCACTCCAACCCTCTCCACACCTTCATCTCCTTCTACTGCACCTCCTGCTCCACCAACCATAAAACATCCCATGCCTCGCACCCAACCTTCCTCACTATTTCATCTCAACCTTCTTTCTCTCCTACTCCATCTCACATCTCAGCTCCATCCTCATAACTCCAAACCTTCACCTCCTAAAATTCAAACACCTCCACTTCAACCAACTTCCTCCTTTAATCCTAAACATCTTTTCTATCCTCCTACTCCTCCTAATTCTGTTATCTTTCCTCCAGATAAACCTCTGCCTCTTGGTGTCTTTGACACCAATGTACCAGACAATTTGAAAGGAACACCCTCCTCACCATTCTCTCCACAGCCTCTCATATTCACAGGACTGACCCTCCCAGTCCTGCCAAGAAAAAGAGGAAAACCTCCTCATCTCTAAGCATTCCTTCTGTTCCTCTATACCCTCCTCTATGGTATTCTCTTACCCTTGATCCTAAGAGAAGACCTATCTACAAAGAATACCTCCAAAAATGCATTCTTTCTACCATTTATGGTATTCCTTTTCTCAACCTATCCGAACACCTGGACATTGTTCTTCCTTTTACTCAGATACCCAAAGCTTACAAATCCAAAATCCTTGAGGGCACTGAGTTCAAGACTGAAGATCAGTGGGCAGCTGTCAAAGGAAATAAGGCTCAGTATGAAAAATACTTGACTGCCAGGGCCGAATCTCTCACCCACAGAGCTCACCCACTCACCTTCTCTGAGT
The DNA here is from genome assembly GCA_014218235.1 of Colocasia esculenta. Lineage (NCBI taxonomy): Eukaryota > Viridiplantae > Streptophyta > Magnoliopsida > Alismatales > Araceae > Colocasia > Colocasia esculenta. The sequence goes on along the minus strand of JACBKR010000056.1, from coordinate 19,141 downwards.
GGTTTATCATCCAGCATAAGAACTCTTGGGGATCCTTCATTTTGAAGGAGATTCGTATTGCCAGGTCTTTTCAGCTGTACAGTGACTTCTGCTACTTGAATAAATTACCAGAAGTTCAGTTTTGCCAGTTCCATTCGAAGATCATTGTGCTGAAATCAGAACTCCCTCTCAACCTTCCTCTTAAGGTAGATTTTGTCACCTTCAAGGTTGATTTTCCAGTTCTTCTGCCGAAGCTGCACTCTTTAGTATTTGATTCAGATGCTGGGTCTCATGCTCTAGATATGTTTGCAAGACAGATGGGCAGGATGTCAGCCAAGCAGGGCAGATCACCTTCCTTTTTGCGGTTCATCTTCAGAGAATACCACTCTGGCCGCATTTCTTCTCAGACCTTAGCTCCACTCATTTCTGAGTGTGAAAGACTCACTTCATCTGAATGGGAGATTCTCTATCAGGCCTCTCATCAGCAATTGGAAGCTATCAATAAAGATTTAGTTAGTCAGAGGAAGCCTACTCTTTCTGCAGAAACCTTTTTGGATCTCAACTCCATCACCCCCATACAAGAGATCTATGTTGTATGGGCAGCTAGATATTCTGCTTTCTATGCTATGAAGCAGGATCTTCTAGATCAAAAGATTCACTATCCCATTTCCTTGGACGGATTTCTCCATAGGGCCAGTTTTGGCAAGAGTACATACTACAGATTCATATTGGACAAAACTCAGTATGGAGAATTCTTAGAGCAGCAAAGGCAACTCTACATTCAGAGGAACATTCCCTCCATGGGACCCTCCTTCTCAGTTGCTTTTGGAGTTTTTCAGCAAATTTTTGAGGATCTTGAGATCAAGGCATGGGCTGTTATCTCACAGCATGCCTCCTTGTTATCACCTCTGTACTATCTTCCTCCATCTTAATATAAAACTTTCTCTCTTCTTTGTCTCATCGATAACCTTTTTGCTTAGTGACAAAATGGGGGAGAAAACTAAAGATATCTGAAACATACTTATGGGAGAAAACTAAAGCTTTTCTCAAAATCATGTTTGTTTGTAGTATGATGTTAGTATATTTTGTCATCCATCCAAAAGGGGGAGATTGATGACCAAACTTTTGATGATTAACAAAATAGTACTAATGAACTTTTGATGATTAACAAAATATTACTAATGGTTTTTGATGCCAAAATAGTACTAATGAGTTACCTGAGCTTTGAGAACAGGTAGTGAAAGGAAAATGAAAATTCAGGACAAATCAGGTAAGTCTCATCTCACATTTTGTCTAAGTCCTCATATCGACTCCTTCAGACTTCACATCGACTTCTTTGATAAGCAGAACGATTTCCTTCTGACCGAACAGTTTCAAACAAATCGATGCCGCAACGATTCCTTTAAATCTCATAACGATTTCTTCAGAACTCGCAACGACTTCTAGCCGTAACGATTTTAGAGCTCGTAACGATTTCTTCAGAACTCGCAACGATTCTAGCCGTAACGATCTTCAGAACTCGCAACGACTTCTAGCCGTAACGATTTCTTTAGACTCGTAACGATTTCTTCAGAACTCGCAACGACTTCTAGCCGTAACGATTTCTTTAGACTCCGTAACGATTTCTTCAGAACTCGCAACGACTTCTAGCCGTAACGATTTCTTTAGATTCGTAACGATTTCTTCAGAACTCGCAACGACTTCTAGCCGTAACGATTTCTTTAGACTCGTAACGATTTCTTCAGAACTCGCAACGACTTCTAGCCGTAACGATTTCTTTAGAGCTCGTAACGATTTCTTCAGAACTCGCAACGACTTTTAGCCATAACGATTTCTTTAGACCTCGTAACGATTTCTTTAGAACTCGCAACGATTCCTAGCCATAACGATTTCTTTAGACCTGTAACGATTTCTTTAGAACTCGTAACGACTTGTAAGGCGTAACGATTTCTTTGTTTCTCACAACGATTCTTTAGAAACACAACGACTTGCATCTCATAACGATTTCTTAGGTTTCACAACGTTCTTACAAACACAACGACTTGCTATCATAACGATTTGATAAGTGTTTCACATCGATTTCTCAGAATCAGAACGACTTGCCATGATCATAACGATTCTTATATCATCTATTATAGAACGACTTGCTATGACTCATAACGATTTCATAAGTCATTGAGCCATCGACTTGTATATCTCATCGACTTGACTTTATCTGTGTTGACTAGTCAAAGTCCACTTTTACTTATCTCTGACACACCCGCATGTGATATGACCTAACGTATCTCTGCATGCATGCAGAAGATATCGTCCATAATCATGCCTATTCTGCAAACGTCTTTTAGAGTCAGCTACTCGGTCTTACTATTTCCATGCTATTCTTTTATCGTTGACTGACGTCAAGATAGCTTAGCTGTTGGCTATATGAGTTTGATAAGCGTGCAGGTAACAGATTCATTTCCTCTTTGCAACGCTACCTCAAATAGAAGACAAAAGATATCTAGGAGATCTTTTCTCCTTCGTGTTCAACGTGTTCAAAGATTGCTGACTGGAAGTTTCCAAGACCCAACCTTCTCTCAGTCTAACGTACACCTGGATGAGAGACAACGGTACCTTAACGTTCAAATTTCAAATGGAAGCTTATATACAAGACTCAAGACGGAGAAGTAGAAAAATGAGACGTGGAACGAAAGTGCACATCATTCAAAGAGCAAGCAACTCAAATCTACGAGTCTTTAGAGTTCAAACTAGAGCCAAGCGTTCATTCCAATTGTTTTCTGCAGCTCTACTGCTCTCAGTGTTCATAGAAGATTCTCTTGTGTGAGAGCCTGTGTTGTCTTTGGAGAGAAACCCTTGCTAAATCCTTTTCTCTCTTGAGGCTTGTCTGCTTCAGCTTGTAGCTAGTTTAGCTAGGGTCTGAAGTGTGTTCTTCAATCCTTTTCATGGTTGTACCCTCTGGACGAAGGAAGACTGGTGGTATCCAGGGTGATTGTTTTCCCTTCAGGTTGAAGGAAGACCAGTTGAGACTGGGTGTAAGGATCCGTGAGGGGATAGTACCCTTGTTAGTGAATCCTGAGGTATTGCTCAGGGACTGGACGTAGGTCTCCTGTGGAGAGGAGTTCCGAACCAGGATAAAATTCCTTGTGTCGTGTGGCTGTGTTTTATGCATTTGCTATTCTTTTTCCTCTAACTCTACTACTGTTTAAGTTGTTGTGTAATCTTTTTAGTGAACAGGTTTTTAATCAAGATCAAATTTTAATAACCCATTCACCCCCCCTCTGGGCTAGCTAGCTGGGCAACAAACAGGACTTGACCCACTCCTAGACACTAAACTACTAAGCATAATCATTAGCAGGTGGTGTAGGAGCCCACGGTGGTCATGAAGCTCAGTAGAGATGTTATCTAGGCGAGTTTCAAGTGCTGCAATGCTCGTACCCATCGTGTCCATACGTGCATTGAGCGTGTTGAATCCAGTTTTCATCTGAAGCTGGAGCTGAGCAATCAGATCACGGTAGCGAGGGCTCAGCAGCAGCAGACTAGCAACATCTCCCGGCACATCAAGAGGTGCAGACGGGAGTCTTCATCAGCATCGTCTTCATCACATTAGCTTCAGCTTCTTCAGTGTCTTCATCCATGGCAGCAGCTGGTGCCTTACCTTTAGTTCCCTGGTGACCACTCCATCAGCCAGCTTATACCCCATGCGATGTGCAGCAGTGAGATCGAAGCTATGCGGGAGTTAAGCGAGACACCTCACTGTCTGGAATAGGGATGCCAATGAACTGGCATGAGAGAAGTGAGTGGGCAAGCAAATGGCATGGATCTACTGGGATTATAGTAGCATTGCCTGATGAGGCCAAGCATCAAGGCAGGTAAGTTTATGGGTTCACAGTTTAGGGAAAAGTGAACAGTGATTTGTGAACATCAGTGACTAGTTCACGACTGCCGTGCTTAGGTGCAATGAGGGTGGTGAAAATATGATGGATCATGCGGTTCAAAGGAGGGAATGATTGGCATTGAGTTTAGCAATCTTCTTTGTGCCATCATAGGGTTGGATGGTGATGAGAGGATAGTAGATAGAAGCATCTGGTGATGTGCTAGAATTTCAGCCCCAGTGTTAGGAATTTGAAGGGCATGCTAACCGATTGGCGGTGAGTTTGAAGGTAGTGCCCTTTACAGAGATGTAGAAGTCCCCTTGTCGGAGAGGCTGAGATTGTTGAAAAACTCAGTGACGGCAGTGGAGAGTAAGCCGTATGAGCATATAGAAGAACCGTCCAGCCCTGGATGTCGAACAGGGGTTGGAGGTTCAGGAAGAGGTCGACCAGAGAAGGGAATCCACATACCGAGGTGGGACGAACGTGTGAAAGTGCCCTTCACCTTGTGATTTTCAAACGGGGTGGGATGACGAGCTCGGGGAGACATCATCCCGATGCTTCGTCCGGCGCTCATCAGGAGCCCGGGAGTCTTCACCAGCGTGAGGAGGCGGGACGACGACGAGACACAATCTTCTTAGCCCTGGAAGCCATGAAGACGACAGGAAGGAGTGTATAGAGAGGATGAGGAGTATGGAGAGCACAGAAGAGACAGAGAAGGAGGAAGAAGAGGTAGGGTTTCTCGTCCAAGGAGATGGAGAGGTGTTTTTGGAGAGGAAAGGAGGGAGATTTAGTGGTATAGAGAGAGGAGGGGTCGAGGGTTACCTTTTTTAAATAGATGGGGATGAAGTTTGAAAGGCTAGGGTCCCACCAAATCAGCCCCAAACGGCGTGCCCGTCAGACTTCCCAAATTCGGGCTGGCGTCGGCTATCGACAGACGCCTTGAGGCCTGTCGACAGCCACACACAGAAAGTGTGCAGATGGGAATTTGTGTGAAGTTTGAACTAGATCTTCTGAGCAGTGTATATCCATGGTGTATATAAGGTGTAAAAAGGTATGAACACACATTTGAACCTATCATATGCACCGATATTAAAACCATTTCATTGTCCTAAATGGTTTAAACATAATACTCAAGGAGTTTCAAGTTAGAGTATTAAGAGAACATCTTACCGACATTTAGAAAAGACACCGTAACCCTTCTTGGATTAAGGACATTATAGAACAACACTATCCCTAGTTTATGATGATCAAATGATGATTGAAGTGAATGTCTATATTTCTTGATAATCAAAAACACCAATGACCCCGGGACTATCATACAGTGGAGGCTTCACTCTATTTCTCTTTTACTTTGTGTACAATGAGAGAATGCAATGGGAAAAGTGGTATTAAGATAACTTCACACCTTTTGACGTGAGGATAGACATGACGAGTGCCCGTACCCCAGTTACTTAGTGGAAGTGTCCATCAGACCGTTGTATAGAGATGATGAGGTAGCTTTTCGACGCGAGGGCAGACATTTGTGATGTCCATCTCTCCGGTTACTCAACAAGACACATCATTGCTCTACCTTTATCCCAATTTTTGATTGACTTTTGTCTATCTATTTTTTTTTTAAATAGGCAGCTTTTCTCCATTTTAGATTAAAGCTAAGATCAAAGAATGTATATGATAGCAGTCAATATTAGACATAAAGTTCAATGACCATAAGACTTTCAAGTTACTAGAGAATAGTGTTTGCCTACAAGGAAATTATCAAGAGAGTTAGGTGTTTATCCTCGAAGATATTCAATGTTTTCAGTATGATATACCTAGACTCATACATTAGTAGTATGTCAAAATCATGGTGGTTTAGGGAATAACATTAATATCATGTGAATATGATGGAGTCAAACATGCATAATCACCCATAGACACTTTAGTTGAAAGACATGAACCTGCTCAAGAAGTGTGTTATGAAGTAAGCATGAATTTCTTGATTGAGGGTGTCTGTCAGACGCTGTCGCAGCAGCTTGGGGGCTGTCGATAGGGACTTCAGAAGAAATTTTTGTTGAAGGCAGAATGAGAGAATTGGTGAATGTTCATTCAAGGGAAGTAAATCAATAGCCAAACACATGTTTCCCTCTAGAATTTCACTCACCTACCTTAAGATTGCTCCCCCATAGTGTGTGCATGTGAAGACTCACCATTCAAAGCAGTTCAAAAACACTGTCTAGAATTGGTTCTCTGGGAAGTGGCACTAGTGTCGACACTGCTTCAAGCTGTGTCGACACACTGTCCAGAACTGCCAAACAGGTCTGCTGGGAAGAGTCACTAGTGTCGACACTACTTCAGGCTGTGTCGACACACTGTCCAGAAACTGCCCAACAGGTCATCTGGGAACTGGATCTAGTGTCGACACCACTTGAGGCTGTGTCGACACACAGTACAGACCTGTCAACTGGGATCTCTGGGAGCTGGGACTAATGTCGACACTACTTGTTCCTGTGTCGACACCACTTGACCATTTCTTCATCATTTTTGCTTTGGGTGATTTCCTTCACGATGACAACCATCTAACCGGAACTAGCTCCCCCATAGTGTGTGCTCATGTGTACACCAGCAATGAAGTAAATCAAGACACACTTGCACAACTGGACCAATCAAATAAACACACCAGAGTATGTAGGAAGACAGACCATGAAGATATTCCCTGTGCACATGCATCACAGAAATTTCATTTTTATTGAACGGGATTTCAGGAAGTCCACCTACCAGTTTGAGCCTCATGATCTTGTGCAACACATTATAACTTGCATGACCAAGCCTACGACGATGCCACAATGTAAGCTCATCCTGTTTGTTTGCTACAAGACACAAATTATTGTTTTTTGGATCATCTAAATCAACCATATAGATGTGTGTTTATTCTTTTCCAGAAAATTTCAGACTTCCCGTTTCCTTATCAAGAATTTGACATGAATTAGATTCAAAGACAATTTTATGACCCTTATCACACATTTGACTTATGCTAAGCAAATTATGATGAAGGCCATCAACAAGCAACACATTGTCTATAGAGTTAGGGCATACTTACCTACCTTACCTGAGCTGATAATCTGGCCTTTATTGTTGCCTCCAAAAATGACTTGACCTCCATCTTTTTCCACGAGAAACAAAATTTTCCTTTGTCGCCCGTCATGTGCCTCGAGCAGCCGCTATCCAAGTACCATTGTTTTGATTGTGGGCTGCTAGGCATTCCTGCACATGTGGATTAGACAAGAGGTTTTGGTACCCAAATTACTTTGGGTGCCAATGTATCATTCATGTCAAACAATAAATGCTTCAGAATCCAAACTTGTTTGAATTTTTGTTTATTTGGATTGTTCCAGCATTGTTCTTCATTGTGCCCAACTTTTTACAGATTTTGCATGATGATGGTTTGTTGACAACAGTGGGCTTGATGTTCTTTGGAGCATGCATAGGCATTTTTCCTTTTTGTTGCCTTGTTAGTCTAGCTTTGGAAGCTTGAAGTTTGTCCTGTCGACAGCCCTGTTTGGGGCCTGTGGCAAATCTTTACTTTGACTTGCAACAAACTTAGTGACTTTAGGTTCCTATTTCTTACCCTGGTTTGATTTTTCTTGTTCTTTGAATGGTTTTGTTTGCTTGAACATGGACTAGGATCAATGAAAGAGGTTAACAGATTTTTGCCAATTTCTTTTTGTTTTACTGGTGATACCCTATCCCATGCCTTGCAACAAAAACATTGGATCCTAAAATTGCGTCTAGATTCTGTTTTCCCTTTACCATGGTAGTAAGGGCTTTAGATTTTCCTTTTATCTTTTTTTCAGCTCTTTTCAATTTTTCTTTTAGCTCTTCATGCTCACTTAGAAGAGACTCAAGGGAGTTCATTAGATCATCTTTTTCCTTTTGAACTTCTTGGAGTTTAAGTTCCATGCTATCCATTTCCTACTGTGTGTTTGTTCATCAATTTTCATCATTTCAATTTCCCTTCAAGGATTGAATCTGTTCATATTGTTAGTTTTATGAACAAGAGAATTGATTTTCTTCTTTAGTGCTTTATTTTCAGACTTAAATTCATAGAATTTTTCAAATAAGACAGTGTAAGCTTCTTCCCATTCATTAACAGAATAAGTTTCAAAGGAAGAGTTTACCTCGTTGGAGTCATCACTTCGTGCCATGAGACACTGAACTTCATCATCTCCCGAGGTAGCTTGACTGTTTTCATCTTCGTCTTCATCGCTCCAAGTGGCCATCATTGCCTTGGCTTTCTTGAAGGTGAATTTGTCTTTCTTCAGTTTTTTCTTGAGCTCGGGGCACTCTCCTCTCATGTGCCCTTGCTTCTTGCACTCATAACAACAACATCAGATTTTTTTTTTTAGTGGAATCAAAATATTTGAGAAATCTTTCTTTTGGAAAGTTTTAGAGTTACCTGAACCTCTCCTTTTAAATTTCAGAAATTTTTTGAACTGTCTAGTGAGCATGGCCATCTCATCATTCTCACTATCACTAGAGGTTCAGACTCATTGCTTTCCTGTTGAGCATCCTTTTTGGAACCTGAAGAATTTTTCTTGGATGCTTTTAAGGCAATAGACTTTCTTGGGTTCTCTTCAGTTTCCTTTCTTTTAACATTGAGTTCATAGGTCATTAGAGAACCAATCAATTCATCCACTTTCATTATAGAGAGATCTTTAGAATCCTCAATGACAGTGGCTTTGGTGTTCCATGAGGATGGAAGAGACCGAAGTATCTTCCTCACCAATCACTCTCTGAGTATTCTTTCTTAAGACCCTTTAGACCATTTATAATAAGCATGAATCTTGCAAACATGTCAGAGATGGTCTCATCATTATTCATTTTAAACATTTCATATTCTGAAACCAACATGCTTACCTTGGATTCCCTTACCTGAGACGTACCTTCGTAGATCAACTCAAGTTTGTCCCACATATCTCTTTTGCTGAGGTGCACGTGGAGACTCTTGAGTATTCCTTGGGTGGACCGCGCACTACATCATGTTGAGGGCGCTCCAATTGAGTGTCCCCTTTGCGATCTGGTCCTTGGTCCAAGTATCTTCGTCCTGAGGTAGGGATGCTCCTTTGCTGACTATTTTTCACAATTCGTAGTTTTGTGCTCTCAGAAACACCTGCATACGATTTTTCCAATATGGATAGTCAGTGCCATCAAAGAAGGGTGGCTTGGTTACTGAGTGTCCCTCGGCCATGTACCCCTTGTTAGATTATATTAGACTGTGAATCTCCTGATCGTAAGATCAAACAAGTAAGATAGTAAATCGGAGAAGCTCGGCTCTGATACCAATTGAAAGGTTGCGGAATTCCCTATATGGTAATCTAGAAGGGGGGGGTTGAATAGATTACTCTGTCTATTAAAATTTAATACAACCCTTTAATAGACACACAGACTTTCTGAATTTGCAATAGAATCAAAGTAAGACTTAGATGTGTGTTGGTGATGTGTAGATGAAAGAGTAATCTATCTAACGTGTGTAGAGACAACGTGCCTATCAACCATCTAATGTAGAAATGTTCAAACCACAAGACACAAGATTTACGTGGTTCGGAGTACACAACTTGTGTATCCTCGTCCCGGTCCACACACACACGTAGAGCAAACTGCTTACGAGCTAGTTCGGTGACTACAACTCACACACACGTGTTATCTGATGCGCACCCACGATCAGAACAACACACACACGTGAATCAAGCACAAGGGCTGCTTAAGACACACCCACACACACACATATGATAGAAGAAAGAAAGTAGAAAGAGTTCTGAGTGGAGGGGATGAATCCTGATTGAGAACTCTTTTGGGGAACGTCTGGATGTAGTTCAAACTTCGTCTGATGGCTTCAGATAGATGGAGAAGCTTTAATCCACGACGTTCTATCTTCAGTACTATTGGATCAATGGATCTTTCTATCTCTGAGCAGCATGTTGAAGCAGAGCAGCAACTACACCTCTTGTTCTTTGACTTGCTTTAGGGTTTTGGTGGTGGCTACTTCTATACAAGATTTGCTTCAAAATAGTTGCTTATATAGTGGTGTTTACATATGGAGAGACGTGGGAGTTGGAAACACCATCTTTGGTAACTTGGAAGATTTCCGTATCTGAAGATTCTCTGCGTCTGTCGACAGGCCTTGATCATCTGTCGACAGATAGCAACAGTTTTGCAAAACACAGAAGTCTGGGATTTCGGTTGGCAGTTTCCTGAGGCATCTGTCGACAGTCGACTGGGCATCTGTCGACAGATGGCTGTTTTCCTGAACTTGGTGTTTTCTGCCTGTTCACATTTTTCGACAGGCACCTGGAGTCTGTCGACAGGTGACAGATTTCAGTGCTTTTGTGATATGTTTCTCTTATTTTGTGATAGCTTGGCTGTATACATTCATACCTGCATGATCAACATGTATAGTGAGATATTATGAATACATGAAAGACTAAATATTGCATCCAGTTATTGTCATGTATCAAACCTCAATTAAGATTGTTCATCATCAAAAACATATTATTATAAACATTAGAATGAAAACCCAACAGTCCCTACTGAGCCTGTGACTTGTTGAGGCTCACTCCCCTACAGTTCTTGCAGGGCTTGCCGTGTGTTTGGCTTGTGGAGACGTTGTGTCAGACTTGTACCACCAGCAGTAGTGTTAGTTCAGTTGTGCGAGCTTGTGCTCCCTCGGGGTATGCCCCAGGTAGTTGTACTTTTTATTTGGACATGTATTAATGAAATGGGACAGTTGTACAAATTTGTGAACAGATATGAGCACATATACTTTCTGTGTCTTATATTGTTGTGGTTTGTCTTTTATACTCTTCCTGGACACGTGTGTGAGATATCCCTTGGGAGACTTCGGTCCGTTCGCGGGGGAGGCGGATCTAGATATGGAGCCTTATTGGGCATAAATATCCAGGGCCGTCACAGTTGGTATCAGAGCATGGTCCAGTTAGAATATGAAAAGACATTGAAAGTACAATGTCCCAATACATGGATTAATATCCACTGCTGATAGTAAGTCTGCGGTTTTGTGTGATATAAAGTAGTTTTTACGTGAGCTTTTGGCACGTAAACCGTGTGTTTCTATTTGTTAACTTGGCAGTTGTGAGCAGTTGTTGAGTCACAACGTGGATAGTGGCATAAGTTGTGTGGTAGCACCCTGGCACTAGTGCAGTAAAGCAAGTTAGTTAAAGTATAGTATTAAAGGTTTTCAGTTGCAGAGATTAGAGGAGAAAGGTAAAGTAGTGCCCTGAGAGGGATATGCCTGATATATGTTAGTAAAGTTCAGAGTTAACAGAGACAAGTATAGGGTATTACTGTGATAGATCAGTAGAATGTTATAGTAAGGAATAGGTGTGTGTGTGATAAGTGCAGATGAGGGCCTTGGCAGAGGTATTGTTGAGAATTGTGTTAGTAAGAATTGAGAAGTAGCTTGAGTAATAATGTGATTAATGCTCTGGCAAGTTAAGAATGATTAAGTGAGACAGATTGACTGCAAATGAAGTGTGGGTAAATAGAAGAACAAATAATTATGATCGTCCGATGAGGATAAGAGTGTTTTGATAATTAAAGTCTGAGCAGAGATGGTCAGTTAAGCAAAGAAAGGGTAAAAGAAAATCAGTGCATAGTGGACTTTTCTGACAACTCCGTAAGAAAGATATTAATTTGGCAAGTAGCAGTTTATGAGAACTGCATAAAATGACTTGTTAAAAGATGTAGTGTTACAGATAAGGTTATTGTTGATTAGCAATTGAATATAATTTGAGTAAAGAAAAGGTAAAGCTTGTGTCTGAAAAGATTGAAGCTAAGATTAAGAATATAAGAGTAATGTGGATCAGAATAGAAAGAAATGAATTGGTTAAGAAGCAGTTAAGCATATTCAGGCTAAGTGAAATAGAGAAATCAGGCAGAATAGATTATGGTATTTAAGAGATAGGCTTCAGATTATGGTTTTGGCAACTATTAATGAGGAATGTAATTGAAGCCAGAAAAGAAATATGAAAAGTAAAATATGTCAGTAATGTAATGGTATGGCAGAATTCAGATTTTTTTTAAAATGTGGGCACAATCAGAATTGAAGTGGGAAAGCAATTTAAAAATTCCGGTATTGATTGATCAAGTAAAGTGATTTGAAAATTGAAATTTATGGAATATTTCGTCAGATATTTAGTATAATCAGAGTGCGCAGCGGAAGCATGGTGGATCTATAACCATAGGCCATACAGTTAAAGTATGTGGAAATAAATAAAGCAGAGTAATAGTTAGCAGTGGCAAGTGAGTAATGGAATGGCATAAGAAATTCGAGAATTAAGCAAGGTTTAGCACAAAAGAATATCCAAAGATAGCGGAATAAAGTGAAAGAATTTGAGCGGAAAGAAATGGCTCGGAAAGAAAGGTTGCAAACATAGCCAGAAAATGTGGAAATAGGTTCAGTCCAAGAAGATAAAGCGCCATTGGCAAGATAGAATCGCCTACAATTAAAAGGTAAGCAAAGGTAATGGAATCGGCAAAACAGAATAATTGTGAAATAAATTGAAAGAAAAGAAAAGACCAAAGCAAGGATGGAAATGGACAGATGAATTGAAAGGCTGATGCAGAGAAAGAGTATCCTTCTTGTTCTGTGTACGTTTATTTCTTTTAGGTGATAATCCGGTTTGTTGTGATTTGTTTTATATGTCGAGGATGACACTTCTTTTTAGGTGATAATAATGTAACGTCGCGTGTTTTTCGGATCCCTATGGATCTAGGTTTAGCTGTTTTGGTGGCCAATGTGTGGCCCATTAGCTTGTGTTTCAGGTGTTCGCGCGAGTTGTGAGGCTTGGGGGCCGGCCGTTGGGCCCAAAGTGCTCACAGGTCTTGCGGCGTGAACGCGACAGAGGCTTGCGTCGTGATCTGAACGCGACGGCCCTTGGAGTCGCGTTCCTGTTACCGCTGTTTGGTGGATGTCGTCTGCATGCGCGCCAAGTGTCGTGCACTGGGTGTCATGTTGACGTCGGCCTTAGGAAGGCGACGGTCACCTAGGTCGCGATCATGTCGCGACGGGGGTGCACGTCGCGATACCAACCGCTGTGCTATTTTTAAGAACCCCGACAAACAGAGCAGGGGAAGCTCTGCTCAGCCAGGGGGAGCTGCTGCGGAGTTTTTCCGGACGGTTCGAGGTTCTGGAGGTGCGTGGGGCTGTTCTCGCCGCCGAGGACGTCGCGAGGAGCGGGGGAAACGCCGAGGGATCTCCGGTCTTCGCGTTCTTCGCGAAGGTAGGGTGTTTCTACCTCGTTTGATTGTGTGGATTGCTCGTGGTGTGGATTTGATTCATTTAAAGCTTAAAGAACAGTAGATATCATGCTAGGGTATCCATTAAAGCATGTAAATTGAGAATTAATCGTGGTTTGAATGGTTTGGAATGGTGATCCGTGAAGTCCCTTCCGGATTAGGGTTTTGCCTGCGAAGGCGACGGCCCAGGGTGTCGCGACCTTGTCGCGACAGCCCGATCTATCGCGTTAGGGTTTTTGTTGTGATGTTAGGTGGGTCGCGATCTGATGGCGTCCCAGTTCCTGTCGCGACCTGGTTACGACAAGTGAACCCGTCGCGTTAGAGTTTCCTATCGCGACATGTCTGGGTGGCGCGATATATTGCGCCGTTACTCCTGTCACGTTAATGTTTCTTATCGCGGTCTGTCGGGGTGTCGCTGATGACCAAACTGTCCCCATAATAAATATTTCCATTTATTTATATATTAATTTTGATGATTAACAAAATAACACTAATGGATTTCTTGAGCCTTAAGTACAGGAAATAAAAGAAAAATGAAAGTTCAAGACAATCTGGTAAGTCTCATCACTTCTATCCAAGTCTTTGTATCGACTTCTTTGATAAGCAGAACGATTTCCTCTTTGACCGGAAACTCAAAACAAATCGATATCGTAACGATTTCTTTAGAAACTCGCAACGACTCTCTAGCCGTAACGATTTCTTTAGACCTCGTAACGATTTCTTTAGAACTCGTAACGACTCTCTAGCCGTAACGATTCTTTAGACCTCGTAACGATTTCTTTAGAACTCGCAACGACTCTCTAGCCGTAACGATTTCTTTAGACCTCGTAACGATTTCTTTAGAATTCGCAACGACTCTATAGTCATAACGATTTCTTTAGACCTCGTAACGATTTCTTTAGAATTCGCAACGACTCTATAGTCATAACGATTTCTTTAGACTTCATAACGATTTCTTTAGACTTCATAACGATTTCTTTAGACTTCATAACGATTTCTTTGGAGTTCATAACGATTTCTTCATGATCATAACGCCTTGCTTGTATAACGATTTCGTATAACGATTTCCTTACAACTGACAGTCATAACGATTTCGTGTAACGATTTCCTTACAACTTGACAGTCATAACGATTTCGTGTAACGATTTCCTTACAACTGACAGTCATAACGATTTCGTGTAACGATTTCCTTACAACTCGATAGTCATAACGATTTCTTGTAACGATTTCTTCAGAACTCACAACGACATGCTTGTTGTAACGACTTCATAAGTTATCACATCGATTTCCTTACAGTCATAGCAACTTGCTATAATTCATAACGATTTCAAAAGTCAGCAAGATTCTTTTTATCGAATTTCTTGATGCATCAGTATAATGCCTTTTAATAGCGTTGAAAAGTCAAAGTCATATCTTGTCCGTTGACTGCTATGCATTAATGCTCTCTGATCGTATCTCCCATGCATGCAGACAATATCTTCCATTTCTATGCTACTCTGTCTACGTACTTTTTAGACAGAAAGGAGCTTTGCTATATACTGCAATTCTGTTCCATCTCAACAACTAACAATAGACAGCAGTCTTAGCTGTCTTCTATTTATTGATGATATGCTTACAGATATCTGACAAGACTCATCTGGACATCGTTGGACACAAGATACAAGTTCTATGACATCTCTTTGGCGTGTACACAAGGATAAAAGACTGACGATCAGAAGCTTCCTCAATGACCAGTCTAACGTACACAAGGATAAGAGACAACGGACACTTCAACGTTCGAATTTGAATCAGCAGTTTAAATAGAAGACTCAAGACGGAAAAGAAAAGCGCGGAACAACGCTTGATTTTAGAAGAAGAAAGAAATCCATCTCTTAGAGTCTTTAGAACTTTGAAGAAGAGCGAAGCTTCCACTCCAACCTGTTCTAAGCTCTTAGCTCTCTGTGCTCAAAAGGAATCTTTCATTTGTAAGAGCCTGTGAGGTCCTTGGAGAGAAAAACCTTGTTAAATCTCTTTCTCTCTCGGGGGCTTAGGAGCTTCAGTGTGTAGCTGGTCAAGCTAGAGTCTGAAGCCTGTTTTCACACCCCTTTTTCTTATTAGGTTGTGTTCCCTTCTGGACGAAGGAAGACCGGTGGTATCCAGGGTGGTTGTTGTTCCCTTCAGGCTGAAGGAAGACCAGTTGAGGCTGGGTGTAAGGATCCTTAAGGGGGATTGTACCCTTGGTAGTAAAATCCTGAGGTATTGCTCAGGGACTGGACGTAGGTCTCCTGTGGAGAGGAGTTCCGAACCAGGATAAAATCCTTGTGTCTTGTGGATGTGTTTTGTGTGATTGTTGTCTTGTTTGCTCTAACTCTAACCTTGTTATTAAGTTGTGCAATCCTTTCAGTAAACAGGTTTTAATCAGAGATCGAAGTTTTAATAACCATTCACCCCCCCTCTGGGCTAGCTAGCTGGGCAACAGTCGCGACCTGGTGGCGACAGTACCTCATGTCACGACCTCAGCAGTGAGGTCTGTTTATGCATGCTTTCAGTGTTTTTAATTATTCGGTTATTATTTGTTGTGCATGGCAATGATAGGTGGAGCCAGTGCACTTGTCACGCTTATGAAGTGTGTTGCTCACAAGATGGGCATGTTTTACGTGGTTATTATGTCATGTACATAACCGACTTGGTGTTTACGTAGTTGTGTGGTGCATTGACACCCGTAGCACTCTTGGAACGTGTTGTCCAGTATTGGACATGTTGTTTACATGAATGACGTGTGGTGCACCTGGTTGGTGTATTATACACGTGGTGTCTACGTGGTATGGATACCGGTGTGTGTGAGTGTATGCATGGCATATACTCTACTGTGGCTCAGTGTTTAAGGTTTTGTGTAATAACTGGGCAGTGAGGTTTCTGTGTGAGCCTAGCCATGACTTTGTAGTGTTTGGGCATTAAAGGTCATGTGTGAACCTAGCCTGGTCTGTTGTTGTCCTTTGAAGAATATTATATTGATTTATGTATTAAGTGGTATGTGTGTTGCCACGGAGGTCACGAGGTGACCGATGATAGGCAAGTTTGTGGTTCATGAATGTGTTGGGTAGGATAGCTTTGGGGTCACATGGTGACCGATGTTAAGCTAATCCTAACACATGTATATCGTGAATTATAAATAAAGATTATATATGTAAATATCGTGGTTTGTGTGCTAGCCGAGTGTGGTGGTCCGGCGCCTATTCTGGAATGCCTCTCTAGTCGGGTACCCCAGGTTCTGTGTGAGCCAGGCACGTGTGTTGTGCTTGGGGTTTGTCACGGTACTTGTGTTGTACTGTTGAGGTGTGTCGTCTTCTGGACACCTCACTCCTATGTTTGAGTTGTACGTCCAGCTGACGGAAAGACGACAGTAGGGCAGCGGCTTGTGGTTTGTGGGTGTGCAGTCGCTTGTAGCGCGCTCGTAGTTGGGGGTACGGACACCAGTAGACGTCACTGGTCCCCAGCTAGTCCTGTTTCCAGTGCCTCACTTTAGGGTGCTTGGCCAGAGACCCTAGAGGTGCTAGGCATGGACCTGCAACTGTGTGTCTGCAGGTGTAGTGTTAGTTAGTCTCCACAGTTGTTTGACTGTTCTCGTGGAGCGGCAGTTGGACCTTCGTCCTTGACTGCGAGACTGGGAGGTTGTTCTTGTGTTGTGTTGTCCGGGTTGGATATTGGCCTGATCAGCCAGTAGTTCGTTCCCGTGTGGTGGCGTCATTCTTTCCGACTCGTGCTTTGCCGGCTCTAGTTGTGGCTTGTGTAATTTGCCGGTTGAGGTTTCACCTGTAATGTTGTGCTTAAGTGATGACATAATATAGTTATAGTTTTGTGTGGTGTTACCACCTACTTGTACCCTTCGTACGTGTGTTTGTGTTGTGGTACCTCAGAGTAGCAGGTATCTATACCCTTCGTGGGTTACTTTGCAGTTTTATGGTGGTACATTGTGTACCAACCTTTTCGGGTACTTATGTGTTGTGGAGGTCTTATGGTTTGACCTACCACTTGTTGTATCCTATCCATTTTAAATAAATCTTTGTTTATAATTTATTGTAGATTAGTTTGTGGTTGTCAATCATGTTACCCTTTGTGGGTAATTTTCCGATGAGGCTTGTGGCCTAGGCATACTGTGGTTTGGTGGAACTGTGCTCCGTGGAGGTCACGTGATAGGACTTCCCAGTTGTTGTGTTTCACCTTTCTTTAGGTAAGATTCCAATTATAGTTTAGTGTGTTATAGATTGGCTTCGTGGTAGCCAGTCCTGTTACCTCGTGTGTAGTTTCCGACGTAGTGTGGTTTAGAGTATAAAGGACCAGCTCTTTGTTAGCAGTCCTGTTACTCAAGTGTTTGAGGTTTGCCTGTGAAGCTTGTAGCCTGAGCAGTGATTTGTCTGTGTGGCTTATAGCTTAGGCAACCAGTTGTTGTTGCAGTGTGCCGGAAGCCTTGGAGTAGTTTTGGTTGACAGACCCAAACCATGCTTATCGACAGACGAGAGCAACATGTCGACAGACTAGCTATATCTGTCGACAGACGAGGCCAATTCGATTGGCTACTGCTTCACAATGGCAGTGAGGACTGCTTTCTCATGGAGACGATAATTGCCATTAGTATACTCACAACTTTATTCATAATAAACCATCCAACTCCAATGAATCAAGAATCAAAACTCCTTTCTTTATTCAAAATAAATGGATATGCTTACATTCACCTTATACTAGAGTAACACTTCACTTACTAATCTATTTAATGCCCTCAAAGGTAAATGATTACAAAATGTCTACTTTCTCTTACTAACTAGGGTCTGGGATGCATCTCTTAAGAGACTCCATGCTCAGTACACAAGCCCATCCGGCGCTTCCATTCCTCCCATGCTAATCTAAAAATGTTAGGAAACTTAATGAGCTTGTGCCCAGTAGGATTTTTATCTCAATGAGGGGGCAAAATATAAATGGTTAATGTACTAACAAACATAATTTCAAAGGCGAACTAAAAGAGTAAGTGGAAATGACAGTAAATCTGATTATGGGGTAGATCAAGGGTGGCAAATTTAGTGGGTTCCTAATAATTTGAAATGTTGATTGATACACAAATAGGCAATAATTATTCAAGGCATATGCATGTCAAGGGTACCTTGATCAAAGGTGGCCATCTCTCAAGGATTTCAAATATATATGCATATCAATGAACAATTTATAAGATTAGCCATTTGTCAAGGATTTCAGAATGTAGGCATATCAAATGAACAAATAACAGAACTGATCGAATTCCAGGGATTTTTAGGACATATACACATCAAATGAACACAGAACAAGACTGACCATATTTCAAATGAACACATATACAAATGAACAAATATATCATATCGAAGAAGACACTTTTAAATATTGCAAATAATATCAGTGTCATGCCACCACCACAAGTCCATACTCTTGCGGTTATCCAGTGTGACGGTCCTCGCCGTTCAGACCCGTTAACCTAATAACGAACCTGACATGACTCTGCCTCCCGCAAACAGGTCGTAGCCTCTCAAGGGATACCATAACACTAGTCCGTGAGAACACAAAAGAACACACTGAATACATATAAGATTGCACATCTCACACATATTTACATGAGGATTACATAGCCAATTCTTTACAAAAGTCGAAGTGTACATGAGGATTACATAGCCAATTCTTTACAAAAGTCGAAGTGTAAAGTACACAAGCCTAGGGCATACCCCGAGGCTCAACAGAAAAGAAATTACACTGTTGGAGGTGCAAACCCAACTCTGCCTCAGTGCGGCTCCGAACTAGAAGAAGGTTGTGAACCCTCCTGCTCTCCCTCACCTGAAAGGATTAGGGGTGAGCCTCACAAGTCACTGGCTCAAGGGAAACTCCCTCAAGAGCCGAAACGTTATCAATCCTATGAAAGCAAAAGTAAGCATTCCATTAAACACTTTAGAAAACTAACTAAGCATGTAATTAAAACTATAATTAAATAAACAGTTCTACACTAT
>JACBKR010000055.1:0-38944 GCA_014218235.1 Colocasia esculenta | reverse complement strand
AGACCTCCATAAGTCTCCACTCTCTATGGATTTCCACATAGAGGCCGAGTGGTTGTACCATGAAGTACCTGGAGATAGAGAGCACATGTTCTACAATGATTCTGTCATCAGTCATCCTCATGTCAATGAATAGGTTTGTTCGGCACAATAATATGAATATGTGTTTGTCGGCACAACAGGGACTTCGGTCCATTTGACTAATGTCTGTGCAATAGGGGCCTGTCTGGTCCTGGGGAGGAAGGAGCGTCCCAAGTACTTATTAACCGCGGGAGTATGGACTCTTGGTGCTTGGCATAGCACAACAAACAAGCAAGATTCGTGAAAATGTGCCTTGTTTGATATGATAAGTTTGACTTGACTGATATGATGCGTCTGTTCGTGTGAACAATTGAGATCTGTTTGAATATGGCCAATCTCTTTGATACGATCTACTCTTGAAATATCTGTTCATTGATATGCAAATCGACATTTGATCTGAAATGATATCCGTTCTACTTGCTACTCAATTGTTAGTATGCATGCATTGTCATCAGTACACAGTTCATATCTTGCCTAATTAAAAGTTAATCACGTATATTAATGCCCGCACAATATTGAGATGTAAATCCTACTGAGCTAGTTCGCTCACCCTTTCATCCTGCCCTTTCAGGTAGTGATGAGGAACCATGGAGTCGATGGGGCAGGGCAAGAGTGATGGAGCACCGCCATTATGAGTAGTTGACAGTTTAGAAATAGGCATATGAGTAGTCGATGTATTAGAGAAAACATTTCATTTGAATAATGAACTCTTTCAGTGAGTCCTTCTTATGTAAGGTTGTAACTAGTGAATTGGAATGGAATAAAGAGTACTTTTGATGACATTATTATGGTTGAAATGTGTGGTTATATGTAATTGTGACTCTGCGCTATTCAACTGTGATACGTCTATCTGTATCGATCACGTCCATCGGTATTTATTCCGCTGCTAATATCGGGGCGTGACAGGATCTATCTCTTCCATGTCCTGCTGCTGTTGGGTGCTGGATTGTTGCGCCGATTGACCTGGCATAGATACGGATGCATTTGGGTACATCCGATGGAACATTCGCCCGCTCCGCAAGGCGAGGTTTGGTGGAGTGGAGAAGGGAGGTGTCAAGGATGGAGGGGGTGGCTAGTAATGGTGTTGGCATAGGGGATAGAGGGATATTGCTGGGTGAAGGGATGATGGGTGATATGACAGGGGAGTTGTAAGATGGCGAGGTGATGGCGTGAAATAGTGGGTGTGAAGGGGGAGGCCCAGTAGCGTGGTGGCAGGGGGGTGATATGGGAAATAACCAAAAGCTGGCCCACTTCGTGTTCATCTGTCGAAGGCCCATTGAGCTTCTGGTGGTGGGTGGTGGATGACTGGGTTAACATGCGAGGGTGGAGGAGGTGGTGGAGCAGGTTGGGGGTTTGGAGCAGGCGGGTGTTGAGGCATGGGGTTGCGGATTATGCCAAGGTCATTTGTCGGCTGCTGCGGGCTGCTGTTGTTGTTGTTGTTGCTGGTACTGTTGTTGGAAGGGTTGGAACTACTGTTGTTGTTGTGGTTTGTTGTGGCTGCTGTCGCCTTTGTGTTGCTGCTGTTGCCTCTGACCCTGTTGGTCCCTTAATGTCAGGATTAGCCTCTTCATTCTGCCCAGTCAATTTGATTCTGCTCATGAAGGTCATATATAATGTCCCAGAATTGGAAGCAATCTGACACATTGTGGGCCGGATGGCGATGGTAAACACAATACTTCGTTTGGTCCGCCGCCATATTCCAATTGCCTTCTCAGAAGGGAGTCTAAGGGCATTCAAGGACATGAGGGCTGCAAAGACATCGGCCAAAGACTCGGGCAGAGGAGGATATGGGCTCTCTTGGGTCCATTGGGCTTTCTGGGGGCATAGCCATTTGAGGTGGAGGGACCTGAGAGTACTGGCATTGGTCTTGTGGAGGGTTCTGACTTGGGGAGGTTGTGTCTGTTGTTATTCCATGGTACTGAGGTTGCTGAGGGTATGGGGACCTACCCACCGGGCCTTGGGGATACTTACTGCACCTACTTTCTCATTGGTTTGGATCCCTCGGTGACTGGGCCTTGAGGCTTCTTGGTGTAACGGGATTTAGGGGTCTCAAACATAGAATGTATAGGCGAGTCCTTAAGTTGGGTTTGAATGAACCGGTTTCGGCTATATAATTGGTGCATAGTAGTAATGTCATTCATGGCTAAGATGGCTCGGTAGGTTGGGGTAGCATTGGAGATCAATAGCTTGACTTTCTCCTCCTCCGGCATGGGGCAACGGACCTTGGCAGCCAATGAGCGCCACCGGTCGGCATAGGTTGAGAATCCTCCTCAGGCTTCATCTTTTCAGCTACCAGATCCACAAAGGAGTATTCGAGTCCAACCCGATCTTGGAACTGCTGTAAAAACCTCTCTTGGATAATTTGGAAATCCTCAGCTTCTTCAGGTGGTAAGGAATAAAACCATTCCAGGGCCGGACCATCTAAGGATTTTCTGAACAAGTATGCCATGAGGTGGCGGTCATACTTGTGCGGTGCTGACTCATAAACAAAATCCTTCAAATGAACATAAGGGTCCCCTACCCCAGAGTACCGCTGATAAATAGGGAGCTCTGACGGGGTGGTACCCGGAGGTATTGGAATGACGGGAGAGCAATGCCGGCTGCCTTCCGAGGGTCAATCTGCCTCCTGAGGTCATGAAGCTCCTTTTTCATAGTTTCCACTCCGCAAAGAAGTCAGAGGGGGTTTGGACATGGGAGTAGAGACAAGGGAGCAAGGTTGCTCAAAATTATGGGACCTCTCACGGACAAGGGAAGCAGGCTCGGCTGTATAGTATGCTGAGGTTGGAGGGGACCGAGGCCGGACCTCTCGCGCTGGAAGGTAGCTCGGTTCTGAGAAATGGATGGCCTGAGGGCGGAGGGGTGTAGGATCTGCCCCTGAGGAAGGAAGATGGGGTGCTGATGCAACATGGGCGGAGGAATCCGCCGGTCGGACTGAATTCTGACCCGAGGGGGATAGAGGTCGCTTCCCCTTAGCAGTGGCTAGAAATTCGCAGGACTTGGTCCGGAGTGAGATGCGGGAGAAGCTGACTGAATTGCGAATGGGGGTCATCTCCCCCTGGAGGAGAAGGAGGATGGGATTGACTTCCGATGATGAGGGGAGGTTGGATATGCCCCGGGAGTATGGTCGTAGAGGGTTGGGCCACATCCTCGAGGAGCCGATGGGCAGGACGTCGTCGGCAAGGACCCGGAATGGTCCATGTCGAACAAGGCATTATGATAGAATACAAGAATTAGAGGGGACTGACTCGGTCTCCCCAAACAATGACGCATGCACCCCTAAACAAAAGGGGGTGATGCAGACAACAACTAGACTCTACATAGCAAGAAAGACTGAGAAGAGGAGGGATGAACCGAAGCACTCAAGTTGTCAGATTAATGCGCAAATTTCTTAAAGTTTGCACTTGACCTTTAAATGAATTGATAAGGGGATATCACTCAGCCAAGTGGACCTAATAGGAATGGACTTGAGTCCTCCGGTGTATCTAAGGGTGGTACAGACTCACATGCGAGGGGTGGCTCGGACTAATGGTGCAACGGGTACAACCGGCCCAGTGAACCGCAACGTGCGTACGGCACGAGGACTTACAGAGGTCCTCGGAAGGTGGGCCCGAGTCAGCCTACGAGTGCTCGTAGGTGAGAGGGCTCACTCAACCAAGGGGGAACCTAAACAATAGGATGAATAGTGTATGCAAGGGCCTGAATGCCCAAAATGTATGCAAGAGTAACAAATGATGACCAAGCAGGGTGACAAACAAGCTCTCGAGCAGAGTCACGGCGGCAGTGTACACCACGACCCTATCGCGACAGGGCGGCCTGCCGCGATAATAACAGAAGACCGAGAACAAAATAAGTCACAACGCAGACTCAAACAGACTACCCTAACAGATGATAAACGTACAAAAATCACTAAATTAATACAGCATGGATCAGGAAGCACAAAAAAAAAGTGATTCAGGGATGAAACATTAACATACAAAGCGTACATGTTGACGCGACGCCCCCCACGACGCGACTAGTCGCGTCCTTGCCATACGCTGCGACGTTTCCGAAAACCTACAATGAAAATAAAAGGGAAAATCCAAACCCTAGTAGGATTCTACATCCAAAAACATGAACATACATGGGAGAGAAGCTGGAATAGGCATACATGAACACAGAAGCAGGATAAGGAAGATAAGAGGAGAAAACACTAACCTGCTATCGCGTCCTAGGCGAGTGACGCGATATTATCGCGTCACCGCGATACACCGCGACATGAACCGAGGACAAGAATGCAGGAAACAATGGAACAAAAGACTAACAGGGCTCTAAAAGAGAAACAAGGAAGGAAACATGGCAAGCAGACAAACTCAATCCACGAGGGTAGCACTGAAGGTCCCACCGTGATCGCCAAAAGGTGTAATCACGGGGATTGTGGTCTCCCCTCAACACGTAAACACATATTAAATCTAATGGCATGGAAAATAGGATGTGATCGCCACCTAGAAAGTTGCCTAATGAGTAGAAAAATGTGAGGGCTAACTATTCTAGGAAAGGGAGAGAGAATGGAGGCGGACCTGGTATCGCGATAGTCTCACCTGCCGCGATGGTGCTGGTAACGCGTCGCTTTATCTGGACGCGTCTCCTTGTCGCGTCGCCCTCCGCCGTCGCGTTCTCTGTTGTGCGAGAGATTTATGGTTGGACCTTCTTCCTGTCCTCCAGCGGCCGGAGGATGAGAGCTCCTCATGGAAAATAGTTTGGGTGCCTACCAAAATAAATAAGAACAACAAAAAGCCCTATTAGAATGAGTTAAGAGTAGTATCCATTCAAAAATGAAAATAAGGGAAAGAGCATGGTGGGAACGAACTGGGGGTGTTTTTTTTAAACCCCTATGGTGTGTGAACACGTGGGATGGAAAGTGGTATGAACCTATCTATAAATAACATAAAATGCATGAGGAAATAGAGAGAATGGGAAGGAGAGGAGGATGAGCCCCATGAGGGCAACTCCCTGGCGTGGATGCAGTCCCAAATGTCGTGCAATGGCTTCTAAAAGGGGTTGGAGTCGCCGTCGTTACGCTCCATGCTCTATGGATGATGAAATGAGCAAGTTTTGTGGAGTGGAATGTGAAGGAAGGAGTGGAAATGGGAGGGCTACGAGGCTAAGTATAACTCAGTGGAGAATTCGGCAGCCCTTCGGGGTGAAAATCGGAGCTCTCCCATTCATGAGAAGAGGGCCTTGCTTTTATAGATTTTTGACTGAGAATATCTCATAAAAATGGATAATAAGTAAAATGGGAGATAAATGTCAGTCAAAATCGCATGGGAGAGTCCTTGGGGTCCCCAAGAGAGTCCCTAGGGCCCAAATCCCGCCCAAGGGGTTGAGATATTTCCTGGGGATAAAGATAAACCCATGGGAGGATAAATAGGAGTTGGTTGCGGAGGTCAACATGCGCAGTTGTTGTCGCGGCGCATCGTAGGGCCGCGACATGGAGACGCGACGGGGCGGGGCGTCGCGACAGTATGCCCACGTGCATGGATGTGCATGGCTGTCGCGGTGGCCCGTGGCGACGCGACATGAGACGCGGCACTATGATACGACACATCAAGGAAGTCATTTATCTACGAATTATCAGCAATCATGAGAAAGGATAATGGTTATTTAGGCCTAAGGACTCTCAAAGTGATAATGGGCGGGATTTCAAGGCAATTTGTTGTTAATGGGCTCAAAACAATGCTAATGATAGGCTCAAAGCGAGTGACCAACTAGGGGCTCACTAAGATAACAAGAAATATGGTTCAACTCATTAGTCAGAATCGGGTGTCTACACCTATCTCCCCCTATGATAGGACGACGGACCCTATAGACCACTTGCACGGCTTCGAGTTTCATATGGTCTTTCATGGGGCCTCCAACATGGCCAAGTGTTGCGTCTTCACGGCGACGTTGAAGGAGAACACCTTGGCCTGGTTCAAAGCCCTCGCTCTTGGGTCCATTACCTCCTTCCCACAGTCAAAAAAGACTTTCTGTAATAATTTCATTAGCAGAAAGTGTTAGCTCACATGGTGGCGGACCTTCTTGATGTTCGACCGCAACATGAACATCTTTGGGACTTCGTGAAGAGGTTCTGTGGCGAGGCCCTTCGGATTCCTCATCTAGACATGACCCTAGCCACGAATGCTCTCATGCAAGGCACTGTGATGCTTTTGTCCAATGCACTTTAGGAGTCCAACAGCCAGCCATTCTGGCTGAACTCCTCACTCTCACCCAGTACCACACAGCTTGCGAGGAAACTCTTGCTACCAACCATGGAGATCAGGGCGAGAGTTTCAAGGAGAGGCTCCAGCCAGATCATGTTCCCGACCGCGATTGTAAAAAGGGGTGCTACAATGGGGACTTATCACACAGGCAGTCCCCCTATAACAACTACAGTTCCCTTACTACATCTTCAAAGCAAAATCTTATGGAGATCCAGGACGACGCCCCCTGCACCTTTTATGTGGAAAGTCTCTTTTCAGAGACATTTTGTTTATGGCTATCCTATCTGTCTCTCTTGACTACCGACGAGTGGGGGGGAGGAATAGGCTCCCACAATGGCCTCTCCAGCTAAATGGCTCCATTAGTTTCCTTAGCTCTATGGCCCTACTAGCACTCTTACAACGTCTTAGGCACTTAATAGAAACGATAGAGGAGACAGCACGCAAGACAGACATAATTTCTTTTCAAAAGAAGTTACATATTATAGAAAAGATACAACAAAAGAAAGCAAAAAATACAAGGGTCAGTTCGGACCTGGTCGGCTCTGTCATCCGCACCTGGTTGATCCTTCCATCGTCCTCATGGTCTTTGCTATTGTCAGCTCATACCTCCCCGCCAAGAAGTCTTCATACTTCAGATGGTAGAAGACGATCGTCACCCATCAATAGAAAGCCTCCTCGGACGGCATCTCGGAAGGCAGCATGACCAAGGGCGTTCGTGGCTTTCGTCTGACCAGGCCTTCACCAACTTGAAGGCCGAGTTCATAGCTCTCGGCCCCATAGACCTTAAGGTCCTCTTAGAGTTGGAAGCTAGCCTTATAGCTCTATATAGCCCACTCATCGGCATCCATCAAGACCTTCTCAACAGCAGCCTTCCCTACCTCAGTAGCCTCCCATCGCAATTCTGGCTACTTCAGGGTAGTCTCCAACTCGGAAATCCTATCCTTCTACTTCTTGGCTTCGAGGAGGGCCTGCTCATTAGCCCATATGGAGGCATACTGCTCCAAAGCCAGAAGGGTCCCTAGCATATTGTACTTCTTTGCTTAGTGCCACAGCTCCTCTAACATGCATTGGATCGCATTCAGCAACTCTGAAGTCTCAACACTGGACCTTTGATCATCAAGCTTTAAGACCGCGGAAATCACCTCTCCTTCGGGCTCCTCTGCCCCTTCGCTCACCCTTCGCTGGCTACAGGCATCCTCGAGGTGGCTTTGGTTTTGGGGGGGTAGTGGCTTCGTCCCTTCAGTGTAATCCGTCTACACTCGCGCCAGCACGCCCTCTAGCCTAGACCTAATTATCCAACGGCCTTCCCTTCTCAACAGCGGCCTTCTTCTCAATAGACGACCCCTCTTCAACCATCTTAGCAGACCCCTTGGCCACTATGGGGACCTCCTCGGGTACATGTCTTTCTTTTCAGCAAGACCCTCGACGCCCCCGGGTGCTTGTGTGTAATGCCCCGACGCGGAATATCGGAGCGGAATTACAGTTATTAAATAGTACAGAGCGAGAATTTAATAGCAAACCATTGCACATTTGGTATAATATCAAATAAACTCCACTTTCATTGATAATTCATCAAACTTTATTACATTCACCAATCAAAGCCAAAACTAGGGCCCAGAGTATTTTATTCAAATCCAAACTATTACATAAGGACTATCTGACTCATAACTATACTAACTATCTACTAAGCAGTGGTTGCTGAACTGGTCACTCCTGGACATCATCCTCATTCCCATCCTCGTGCGTGTGGTAATCGCCATCCAACTCACCTGAACACATGAAACAATAACGTAGGATGAGCGAATAACGCCCAGTAGGACTTAATATCTCATGAGAACAAGCATGGTTTAAATGATTAATGTCTTAAAAACGGGGTAACTAGAGAGCATAATCATGTCGAGTATTGTAACGATAGCAAGAGAACGATAGCACTGGTACATGAAAATAGTACAACGAATGTAACGAAAGAGTGGCCATGTAACGATATAGCACATAAGTTGCACAACGGTGCACTAGTAACGATAGCACTTGTATAGATAGCACTTGTATATATTGCACTTTGATTGTCATAGATTAAATCTTGATAGTATAATAGCACTGAGTTCATGCTGTACACACCCTTGATCATTTTAACTCCCATGGGCACTGGCACTTTTCGGGCGCTCTCCCCAGGACTAGATCAGGCCCTATTGCGCTGGCATAAGTCATTTTCTTATCTTAGACAATCACATAAATGGCCAAGAGAGTACTAAGAATAGATGAGAGTAGTAGATGAAATAGACGAGATTGTAGAGAGAACGTGAACAAATGAGAGTACTGAGATAGCAAATGAGATAAGGGTATATTCGTAAAACAATGTTAAACACGAAAGTCACAGTTGCACGGCACTAGGTCGGGCACCGGCAGTCAGGTAGAAGTCACATCCATCCATTAGTCGTGCTATGAACACAGGCTAGATGGTCTGGTGCGATCCCAAGGTAAGAGAGAACACACTAAGGCCGTTGGATCGTACTTATCCCTAAAGGTGTAACGGGTTTTCAGGGTACAACCAGCTCGTCGGCAAAGGACGTGTGCAAAACCCAAGGAGACTTGCGGAGGCCTTGACAAGGAGTCCCTGGTCCAGTCAGGAGTATTCCTAGTGGAGAGGTGGTCCACGCCAAGAGAGTGTGTAAAAACTAGGGTCTGTCGTGCCTCGAGTGCTCGAAGGCCGAGGGAATGATAACGGTATACAAAACGCACGAGTAAAACGAGGACAAGTGTAATATTGAACTAGGGAATTTAAGTGAATGGTTACACTTATTTACCAGATATATTATTAAATATTTTTGATAGATCTCATGGCAAACATTAATGTTTAGTGTGTGCAAGTGTAAAGAAATCATGGCACATAGTTTTTAAATTAATTAATTTCATGTATTAATACTCATTAATAAGTAACAGGTCGAAATTAATCATGACAGTACCTAATTAGAGTTAGATGGGGTTTAAATAACATAAATGGCAAGGGTATAAGTGTAAATTCAAGTTCTAGCCGCAACACTGAGGTCGCGACGTAGGTGCTATCGCGTTCTGGCCGCGATGCAAGGCCCAGTCGCGTTCTATTAAACCGGCCACTAGGGTCAAACTGGGGCAGGTCGCGACATGTCGACCAGTCACGTTCAGAACGTGATGAAACCTCGTGTCACGACCCCCTCTGAGATCGCGATGCCGTCGCGACTTCAGAAGGTGGCCCGAGCCCAAAAAAGGAGATTTTCCCCTTCTTGGGTGGGTTCATCCCTCCATGGCATGACATAGCACACTTCAAAAGTCAATATCAAATCACTCGATGTTCCAAAAATTATGAAACAAGTTTTAAACGAAAGAAGACATGGAGATCTATCACTGGGCATGTTTAATTAGAAATAGATACCATAAGGCATGCTTTGAATAGGTTGATCTTCAGTACCTAAACTTGCATAGTCAAGGAACAATGATTTAATTGGTAAGGAACAATGATTTAATTGGTAACGAATACAAGATAGAAATTAGGGCAAATAGGGGCGTTTGAAAGCTAAGACATGCAGTATTTAAGAGAATATTTTCAGGGCATGAAATCGAGTACATGTTTGGATTGAAAGCAAACTTTAGGGTTCGAGTACATGATGATGTTCAAGATTCAACATTTAATATCCCTCATGGAAGAACGAAAAATAGGGAAAACATGGGGCTTTCAAAGAGATCATGTGGGCTACCTAGGGTTAGATCTCACAATTTGTGCTTGAGAGATTGCCTACCTTTCACCGTTTAAGAAATCCTAGGGTTTTGTGACGTGGAGAAGATGAAATCCCTTGCTCCAACTCCTTCTCCTCCTTGCTCCTTTGCCCACAGCCTTTCTCTTTCACCTCCCAGAGCTCCAGCCTTGAACTATGGGTTGATAGGGCCGAATTGGGGTGTTTAACTTGCTATAGAGTCCTAACACATAAAACTCTCTTCTCCTCTTCAAACTCCAAAATTCCACAATTATCTCTCTATTTCCTTGCCATTATCTACCTAATAGGATAGGGAAGAGGTCCAATTTCATGGCCAAGGGGTTAGGATGGGATGAGCTCTTGTTTTGGATAATTATGGGTTAATTCCATGCTTATCATAACCCCATTTAATTTATTATTAATTAGTTACGAAATTAGCCTAATTATCTCCCATCCCATGATAGGCTCTTCACATTTGGGCCCATTCTTTTATGTTTGGACCAATAGTAACCCATTGCTAGTTTAGCTTAATGGGCTTTGATTTAATTCCCTTTTACTTCAATTATTCTTTCTTTAATCAAATTTAATTCTATTTATTCACATTTATTTAATTAAAGATTTTTATTTATTTGAATTTTAAAAATCAAAGTTACTACATCCTCCCCCTCTTAAGAAGAATTTGGTCCCCAAATTCATATGATCATAAGAGGAAAAATGACTTACTGAATAACTCCGGATAATTCCGTCGCATGGTTGCTGTGGGTTCCCACGTGGCTTCTTTGACTTCGTGATTTCTCCACAGTATCTTGACCACGGGTATAGATTGATTCTGAAGCTGTTGCATCTTCTTGTCCAGTATTCTCACCGGTCTTTCCTCATAGGTCACATCTTTGTTTAAAACGATATCATCATAGCTAATTACGTGTGACGGATCATATACGTACTTCCTTATCATTGACACATGAAAAATATTGTGTACTGTGGAAAACTGAGGAGGTAGTGCTAGCCGATACGCCACCTCACCTACTCTCTCCAATACTTCAAATAGACCTATGAACCTCGGTCTCAACTTGTCTTTCATCCCAAACCTTTGAAATCCTCGTTCGGGGATACTTTAAGCAACACATGATCTCCAGTTTGGAATTCTAAGTCCCATCTTCTCTTGTCTGCATAGCTCTTCTGCCTGGACTGAGCTATCTTAATCCTGTCTCTGATGATCTGTATAATATCTCTGCTGGCATTCTGTACCATGTTTGGTCCCAGCCATTGCTGTTCACCTACCTCATTCCAACACACTGGCAATCTACAGCTTCTTCCGTATAGGGTCTCAAATGGTGCCATCTTGATGCTGGCCTGGTAGCTGTTGTTGTAGGCGAATTCTATTAGTGATAACTGTTCATTCCAATACCCCTCAAAGTCTATGGTGCAGGCTCGTAGCATGTCTTCCACAATCTGGTTTGTCCTTTCTGTCTGTCCATCCGTCTGTGGGTGGAAAGCAGTGCTAAAGTTTAGTTTCGTGTCTAAGGCAGTCTGGAGTCCCTTCCAAAATCTAGAAGTGAATCGAGGGTCACGATCTGAGACTATGGACATAGGAACTCCATGTAGTCTCACTATCTCCTTTACATACAGGGCTATTAATACATCAACACTCCAAGCGCTCTTGATTGCTAGGAAATGTGCGGACTTAGTCAATCGGTTCACAATGACTCAGATAGCATCTAGTTCACCACGAGTTTGGGGTAAACCCATGATGAAATCCATTCTGATGCTTTCCCACTTACATTCAGGTATATCCAGGGGTCTAAGTACACCCGCAGGATGACGGAGTTCAGCCTTTACCTGTTGACAAGTGAGGCAGTGCGCAGCATGCTCAGCCACCTCACGCTTCATGTTAGGCCACCAAAATGACCTTTTCATGTCTTGGTACATCTTGGTTGCACCTGGGTGTATTGTATATTTTGTCTTATGGGCTTCGTCCATCAGCTTCCTCTTCAATTCTTCGTTGTCAGGCACACATGTCCTGGCTTGGAATAATATTCCCCATCTTCGGTGATGAAGAAATCAGGTCTGTCTGCTATGGTCTCCTTTACTCGGACCAAGAATGGGTCATTAGCCTGCTGCTCTATAATCTCGACAAAAATGTCAGGTTGAACTCTAAGGTTAGCCACTAACATCTTATCACTTCTCTTTTCAATATTAAATCCAGACTGGCGAATTGCTCTAGTAATTGCATCTCGCCCATGACTAAACAGGATAATGAAGCTACTGGCTTCCTGCTAAGTGCAGCAACTACTGCATTACCTTTGTCTGGGTGGTATTGAATATTGAAATCAAAGTCCTTCAGATATTCCAGCCATCTCCTTTGTCGCATATTGAGCTCCTTCTGGGAAAACAAGTACTTCAGACTCTTGTGGTCGGAGTAGACAATAAATTGCTCTCCATACAAGTAATGCCTCCATATCTTGAGTGCAAATACCACTACAGCCAATTCTAGGTCATGGATAGGATAATTAACTTCGTGAGGCTTTAACTGTCTTGATGAATATGCTATCACTTTCTCATTTTGCATTAACATGCAGCCTAGACCGATTCCAGATGCGTCAGTGTAGACTGAGAATCCTTCGCCCTCAACTGGCAATGCGAGGACAGGTGCAGAGGTCAAGAGTTGCTTCAGGGTCTAAAATCTTTTCTCATATTCTTTGCTCCAGACATAAGGGTTCTCTTTTCGCGTAAGGCGAGTAAGAGATACAACTATCTTGGAGAAGTCTTTTATGAACTGTCTGTAGTAGCCAGCCAGTCCAAGAAAGCTTCTGATCTCAGTGACATTGGTCGGTCTCTCCCAGTTAAGTACAGCTTCTACCTTGGAAGGATCGACAGGGATACCATCTTTCGATATGACGTGACCTAGGAATGATACCTCCTCAAGCCAGAATTCACACTTACTCAATTTGGCGTAGAGCTTGTTGTCCCGCAAAAAATCTGCAGAGCGATCCTCAGATGCTCCTCATGCTCTTCCTTGGTCTTGAAGTATATGAGAATATCATCAATAAATACCATGACGAATTTGTCTAGGTAGGGCCGATAAATGTTGTTCATTAATTGCATAAAAGCTGCAGGAGCATTGGTTAGGCCAAAAGGCATGACTACAAATTCATAATGACCGTACCTGCTCCTGAAAGCCGTCTTGTAAATATCTGCATCCTTAATTCTCATCTGATGATATCCCGATCTAAAGTCAATCTTAGAGAAATATTCAGCTCCTGATATTTGATCAAACAACTCGTCGACACGAGGCAGAGGATATTTGTTCTTGATAGTGAGATGGTTCAACTGCCTGTAGTCGATGCATAGTCTCATAGATCCATCCTTCTTCTTGACATACAGGACTGGTGCTCCCCAAGGAGAAGTGCTTGGTCTGATAAACCCTTTTCCAGCAACTCCATCAATTGCTCCTTCAACTCTTTCAATTCAGCGGGGGACATTCTGTAGGGTTGGCGTGATATCGGTGCAGCTCCAGGTATGAGATCAATTGAGAAATTTACATCTCTTTCAAGGGGATGCCTGGCAGCTCATCGAGAAACATGTCGGGGTACTCTTGCACTATATGTATGTCTGATATCTTAGATGCTTTCTTCTCAACTACTATTGCGGCAAGAAATGTCATACAGCCTTTTCTTATCATGTTCTGCGCCTTAATAGCAGAGACGAGAGACAAGTGCCTCTTGTGTCTACGTCCCGTAAAGGTCAGCTTAGGGAATTCACTAAAGGTAATCTTCCCTCTTTTACAATCAACCATGGCCCCATAGGTGGATAGCCAATCGGCTTCCAGAATGACATCGTAGCCCTCCAGGGCATACAGATCAGATCGGATCTAAGATTGAGTTCATCAATCTTTACATCAGCTAATGGAAAGTATTTATTTAATTGAGCTTTCTCCCCCAAAGGGGTGGTAACAGGTAATTCAAATTCCATAGATGTAGGATTTCTTTTAATGTATCAGCAAATGCTTGTGATATGAATAATGTGTTGCGCCAGTATCAAACAAAACAAATGCTGATTGAGAAAAGACTGGTAGTGTACCTTCTACGACTCTATCTTCCTCGGTGGTCTCCACTTCCTGTAGGCCTGCAGTCTGCCTGGCTTCTTCTGTCCCATAGGACGCTTCTCGTTTTCCTTCAGTAATGGGCATTCGAGAATCGGATGATCTCGGCTTCCACAGCGAAGGCATGCGCCTGCCTTTCTCCAGCATTCTTCGACAGTGTGACCTAGCTTGTCACAGTGCTTGCATCTGGGCTTGTTGTTTCGGGCAGTAGGGGTGAAGATTCTGGGCTTTCTCTCTTGGATTGGCCCGTCAGTGATACTTAACGGCCTTTTCTTGTCATTAGTGGGCTTGCTCGGTGCTCCGGATGTCTGTTCCTTCTTTACCATCCTTCCCTTGATGCGGTCAGTGAGATTAGTCGCATCCTCCAGCAATTATGCTTACTTGACCATCTCTGGATAAGTCTGAATGTCCAGAGGCGCCAGTTGCGTAATGTATGCGGGCTGAGCCCATTAAGAAAGTGCTTGGCCTTCATTCTTTCTGTGCCGACTAGATGATTGGCATACCGTGCCAATCGTGAGAACTGAGCTTCATACTCAGCAACTGTGAGCTCCCTCTGTTTCAGTGCAGCAAATTCAGAGGCCTTTCTTTCTTGAACTCTTTCAGAGAAGTACTTGGAGTTAAAGTGCTCCTTGAACTCCTCCCAAGTAAACTGTGCATCTGCTCTGGTTGCCTCAATGGACTCCCACCACGCACGGCGTCCCTTTCAAGCTGGAATGTTGCAAGTAATAGTTTATCTCCATCCGCGCATTACATAATGTGGAATATATGCTCAATCTCCTTAAGTCAGTTCTCTGTCTCATCAAAATCAGTGTCCCACTGAAACGGGCGGATTCAAATTGCAGAAGTTTCTGTGTAGTTCTCCGGCTCCTCGGTTTATTATTATTATTATTATTATTATTATTATTAGCTCCAGCAGCCTGAAGTAATGCCTAAGTAAGTTGTTGAATGATCTGTTGCATATCACAGAGTTGTGCACGCTCCGCTGCCATTGCTGGTGTTTAAGTTCCTTCAAAAGAAAATTCTTAATGTAAGTTATTGAGGTTGCACTAAGTTTGTGCGGTGTGAGTTTATTTAACTTATTATCCATGGTTCTACCCATCTCTCACATAGGTATGGAATTAGACTCTAAGTCAAGGCAGGTCAAACCTAGATCATCCTATACTTAAGAATAACCTAAGCTCTGATACCACAAAACTGTAACGCCCCGACGCAGAATATCGGAGCGGAATTACAGTTATTAAATAGTACAGAGCGAGAATTTAATAGCAAACCATTGCACATTGGGAATAATATCAAATAAACTCCACTTTCATTGATAATTCATCAAACTTTATTACATTCACCAATCAGAGCCAAAACTAGGGCCCAGAGTATTTTATTCAAATCCAAACTATTACATAAGGGCTATCTGACTCATAACTATACTAACTATCTACTAAGCAGTGGTTGCTAAACTGGTCACTCCTGGACATCATCCTCGTTCCCATCCTCGTGTGTGTGATAATCGACATCCGACTCACCTAAACACATGATACAATAACATAGGATGAGCGAATAACGCCCAGTAGGACTTAATATCCCATGAGAACAAGTATGGTTTAAATGATTAATGTCTTAAAAGCAGGGTAACTAGAGAGCATAATCATATCGAGTATTGTAACGATAGCAAGAGAACGATAGCACTGGTACATAAAATAGTACACGAATGTAACGAAAGATTGGCCATGTAACGATATAGCATGTAAGTTGCACAACGGTGCACTAGTAACGATAGCACTTGTAGATAGCACTTGTATAGATTGCACTTTTATAGATTGCACTTTGATTGTCATAGATTAAATCTTGATAGTATAATAGCACTGAGTGCATGCCGTACACACCCTTGAACATTTTAACTCCCATGGGCACTGGCACTTTTCGGGCGCTCTCCCCAGGACCAGATCGGGCCCTATTGTGCTGGCATAAGTCATTTTCTTATCTTAGACAATCACATAAATGGCCAAGAGAGTACTAAGAATAGATGAGAGTAGTAGATGAAATAGACGAGATTTTAGAGAGAACGTGAGCAGATGAGAGTACCGAGATAGCAAATGAGTTAAGGGTATATTCGTAAAACAACGTTAAACACGAAAGTCACAGTTGCACGGCAGTAGGTCGGGTACCGGAAGTCAGGTAGAAGTCACATACGTCCATTAGTCATGCTATGAACACAGGCTAAATGGTCTGGTGCGATCCCAAGGTAAGAGAGAACACACTAAGGCCGTTTGGATCGTACTGATCCCTAAAAGTGTAACAGGTTTTAAGGGTACAACCAGCTCGTCGGCAAAGGACGTGTGCCAAATCCAAGGAGACTTACGGAGGCCTTGACAAGGAGTCCCTGGTCCAGTCAGGAGTATTCCTGGTGGAGAGGTGGTCCACGCCAAGAGAGTGTGTAAAAACTAGGGTCCGTCATGCCTCGAGTGCTCGAAGGTCGAGGGAATTGATAACGGTATACAAAACGCGCGAGTAAAACGAGGACAAGTGTAATTATTGAAGTACGGAATTTAAGTGAATGGTTACACTTATTTACCAGATATATTATTAAATATTTTTGATAGATCTCATGGTAAATATTAATGTTTAGTGTGTGCAAGTGTAAAGAAATCATGAGTGCATGTATGATTGTGCACATAGTTTTTAAATTAATTAATTTCATGTATTAATACTCATTAATAAGTACAGGTCGAAATTAATCATGACAGTACATAATTAGAGTTAGATGGGGTTTAAATAATACAAATGGCAAGGGTATAAGTGTAAATTCAAGTTCTGGCCGCAACACTGAGGTCACGACGTAGATGGCTGTCGCGTTCAGGCCGCGATGCAAGGCCCGGTCGTGTTCTGTTAAACCGGCCACTAGGGTCAAACCAGGGTAGGTCGCGACATGTCGACCCGTCGTGTTCAGAACGCGACGGAACCTCGTGTCACGACCCCCTCTAACTTCAGAAGGTGGCCCAAGCCCAGAAAAGGAGATTTTCCCCTTCTTGGGTGGGTTCCATCCCTCCATAGCATGACATAGCACACTTCAAAAATCAATATCAAATCACTCAATGTTCCAAAAATTATGAAACAAGTTTAAACGAAAGAAGACATGGAGATCTATCACCGGGCATGTTTAATTAGAAAATAGATACAGATAAGGCATGTTTTGAATAGGTTGATCTTTGGTAACCTAAACTTGCATAGTCAAGGAACAATGATTTAATTGGCAACGAATATAAGATAGAAATTAGGGCAAATAGGGGCGTTTGAAAGCTAAGCACATGCAGTATTTAAGAGAATATTTTCATGGCATGAAATCGAGTACATGTTTGGATTGAAAGCAAACTTTAGGGTTCGAGTACATGATGATGTTCAGGATTCAAACATTTAATTATCCCTCATGGAAGAACGAAAAATAGGGAAAACATGGGGCTTTCAAAGAGGATCATGTAGGCTACCTAGGGTTAAGATCTCACGATTTGTGCTTGAGAGATTGTCTACCTTTCACACGTTTAAGAAATCCTAGGGTTTTGTGACGTGGAGAAGATGAAATCCCTTGTCCAACTCCTTCTCCTCCTTGCTCCTTCATCCACAGCCTTTCTCCTTCGTCACCTAGAGCTCCAGCCACGAACTATGGGGTTGATAGGGCCGAATTGGAGTGTTTAACTTGCTAATAGAGTCCTAACACATTAAAACTCTCTTCTCCTCTTCAAACTCTGAATTCCACAATTATCTCTCTATTTCCTTGCCATTATCTACTTAATAGGATAGGGAAGAGGTCCAATTTCGTGGCCAAGGGGTTAGGATGGGATGAGAGCTCTTGTTTTAGATAATTATGGGTTAATTCCATGCTTATCATAACCCCTTTTAATTTATTAATTAATTAGGTACGAAATTAGCCTAATTATCTCTCATCCCATGATGGGCTCTTCACATTTGGGCACATTCTTTTATATTTGGACCAATAGTACAACCCATTGCTAATTTAGCTTAATGGGCTTTGATTTAATTCCCTTTTACTTCAATTATTCTTTCTTTAATCAAATTTAATTCTATTTATTCATATTTATTTAATTAAAGATTTTTATTTATTTGAATTTAAAAATCAAAGTTACTACATTGTGCCCCTGTCTTATCGATGGGACCCTCCACAACCAAAAGCTCTTCAGCTCTAGTTCCTTCACGCACTTTGATGCCCTCAAGCGCATGTGCCCTTGTCTCTTAGGCAGGGCCATCCTTCACCAAGAGCTCTTCAGCTCCTGCTTCAGGCGTGATGGCACCTTCAGGCGCTTGCACCTTCGCTTGTTCAACAGGGCCCCTGATCACAAAGAGCTCATTAGCTCCTATGACCTCCACGGCTTCCAGTCAAAGTCATCTACGGTGACCACCACCATGCCCTTAGCCTTCTTTTCCTTGATCTGGGTGTAGGTGATCGGTGCGGTGGACGTTCCGTGGGAACCTCCTTCTCAAAAGCCTCTACTAACCTCTGCTTCTTCATGTGGTGGAGTTGGTCAATAGGCTCTGTGTCATCTTTGTCCACCTCCTCGAACCGCTTTAGCTTTATCTTCAAATCCTTCAACTCAAAGGTTTAATCGTGATCCTTGGGATCATGGGCGTCTTGTTCTTGGGTGTTGCCCTGCTCAGGTATGCTAGATAAATCTTCACCTCAGTCAGCTTGGCAACTCCTACCTGATCTTCATGGTCGCGACCTTCCGCCAGCTCCTTGGCATCTGTGGCAGCTAGCACATGGTCAGGCATCAGAAGACCTGATCAGAAACACCAGAATGTGATAAAATCAACTTACCCCAAGTGTAAGAAAGTCCATAGAGAACCAGTTCGAACTCAGTGAGCTCCTTCTCAGCCTTGGTCACGATGACATGCGGAGACAGTCGGAGGTCACAGCCTCCTCCCTAGTGATCAATAGCATCGCATCGGCCTTGAGCAGATCCTTCACCTGAGTGGGAAACCCACAATTCGATGTTTCTTCCCATCCTACTAATGAAGAAGATTATGTTCATCCAGCCTTGTTGTTAGATAGACTCCAAGAGAACTCGATCCATATCTTGTTCGGGTGAGCCTTCGAATAGTACAGGCCCAACCTCGACTGCTGAGACGACACCAGGTAGAAGTGGTTGTAGAAGATCTTCGCTATCGGCACCACATTGCGCTTCTTGCATGCTAGGTAGAAGACGAAGATCATCCTCCAAGAATTGTGTGTGAGCTACACCGACGCCATCTTCAGTTTTTGGAGCACCTCCTTTACAATGAATGGCACCGACAACAGGAATTCCGCCTTCAGAATGTCTAGAAACAGCATGAATGCCCCCTCCATCTCCAACAGATATGTCTTGTCTTCGCAAAGATAGGAGATCTCCAGCTCGTCGAGGATGCGAAAGTGCTCGTGCAGTCCCTTCGCGATCCAGTACCTCTTGGACTCTTCTGGCACTTCACTGGTTGGACCATCGCCTTTCCTTTGCGTTGGTCCATTCCTGTCTGCAGAGTACATTCGGAACCGAAGAAGAATATGAGAAAAGGAGGAGGAGGGAACGGAAAGGGAAAGAACTCTTCAAGACTTTTGAAGGCATGAGGGGTGCCACTTCTTTAGTTTTCCTCCCTATATATAGGAGGGAGGATCTTAGCGCGGGTGCGGGCACGAAATTCAAGAACCAAAATGGCAGTTCGAATACTCAAGGTGTTTGTTCGTATATTGAGGATGACACTCCACTCTTCAATGCCACCGTTAGCACTCATCTCGAGGACTAATCAACGGCCACTCTCACGCTTTTGATGTCATATCTCTTAAAGGTGCAGTCTCATCAAGTGGCCTCCCCAGCTCCAATGAGACCTCCTTGTCCACATCACTACTCTCAAGTGCTTATCAGTTCCCTTATGATCGACTTGAAAGTGGGTAAGTAAGGATGTAACGACCCAAGAATCCGATACCTAGGACCCTCCAAGTACCCGACCCTTGGACCGCCACCCACGGATCCGAAGACCCGGAAGGGTTAGAAATATGTCTAGTGAGATATATAACAAGTTACAATAGCTAAACAATATAAAGAAATACAATAGCGGAAGGAAGAATATACGCAATGTCCCAGATAATAATTCAAGTGCAAAAAGGAAATAAATACTAACCACTGCTAGCGCTGCTAACCACAAGTGGCACAACACAGACCGTCCGAACACAAGTGTCAGCTCCCACGAGCTCAAACCTGGAAGGAAGTAAGGGGAATGAGATTCGTGAACGAAGCCCAGTAGGGAACCCAACCCCTCACCGGTTCGACAGCGGAAACAAGAACAACACAGCTAAACTAGGCAGGAAGAACAGTGGTACTAAAGCAAACAAGCTAAACACCAAGCGGAAGGGCGATGGTAACTCAAGTAACAAAACTACTAACTGAGGAGGTGATATAATAAAATAATAACTCAACTAAGCAACTACTAAAATAAATAAACGGAAAATACTCAAGTCCACAAGTATCGCCAACACGGCACAACAACGCACAGTCTCAACCTCAGTAAACGTGCTCCGAGCACGCCACAAAACTACACAAGTAGACAGTAAAACCCTCGTCTACACAACACACATTAGCCACAACCCAACCTCTACTAGTCAGTGGTCAGTTGCGCCCACTGGCATCTTACCACTCGACCGCGACACTCCAAACTTCGCGGGACCCGGACCAACTAAGTGAGCTCAACAAACGACTCAATGCCGCTGTCCAATACCATTTTCCCCTCCGTCTGGAGAAACGCTCGACGGACGCACTTGTGGCTCGGAGACCACCCTCAACGGGTCCACGAGGATGGGGGTCCCGGGGAACGATAAAAACCCAAAAGCGCACCGTGCTCTGGGACAAGCCCTCAAGTTCCAAAACACCGGGCGAAGACTAGTAGGGTGTAGTGCTAGGAAGTCAGCACAGACGTCACGAGTACGGTACAAAAAAACTCGAGTACATGAAAGACCCATCACAATGTGCACAGATGAATAGATATTAAACCTTAATCAAAAGAACCACACATGATTATAACTGCATACTTCTCAATTTCTAACATCAGGTTCATGTGGAAAAATTCCTTATTCAAGACACATTATATGCATAACAAAGGGGAGTTTCATTGCCACACAATAGACTGGTCAATAGATATGAACGAACCTGAGAAGAAGCAAAGCATGAAATATTTATTATTTAAATAACTTGATCCTCTTCTAACAGCACCTCACCTGCGAACCTACATAAATCCCCACAACAAAAAGGAACAACCAA
This sequence comes from Colocasia esculenta, assembly GCA_014218235.1. Lineage (NCBI taxonomy): Eukaryota > Viridiplantae > Streptophyta > Magnoliopsida > Alismatales > Araceae > Colocasia > Colocasia esculenta. Next base: position 17,505 of record JACBKR010000055.1, on the reverse strand, counting down.
AAGGAAAAGAATGGAAAACCCTCTCCCCAAAATCCATTACAGCATGCATATGAATTTTCCACATGAAGTTAGAACCATCTTAGGCGGTCGATGAACCCAGAGGGAAATATTAACATGAATACATTTTGAAATTATATACACATTTATATAGGGGCCACCCTCACATATCACGCCACCAGAAAACTCATATGATGCAAATCCTTATGTAAAATGTTGGATAAATCACGATGACAAAAGAATACAACACAAAATAATAAATCAATAAACATGATTTAGACGATAGCAGAAAACGCACAACCCCTTTATATGCGAGATCGACGCCGACGAGGGAGGTGAGTTCCTTACCAACGACGGTAGGATCCGCCGGTGTCCCCAACAACGGCGGCACAAAATAGCAGCGACAGCGACACGGCGATGCTCCCTCCACGCAGCGGTGATAGTGGCAGGGGCTCCTCCCCTATGGCAACGACTGCCCCACGGAAGGCAGCAAGGGCGGTGGGCGGCCGCACACGACGGCAAGGCTGCAGCAGCAGGGATGGGGACTGCAGTGCTGCAACGGAGGAGGTAGCAGCGACGGCGGCAGCATGGCGGTGCTCCCTCCACGCAGCGGCTGCACAACAGGGGAAGGAGGGAAGGAAGCGGTGACATGGCTATGGCGCAGCGGCGAGCATAGCAGCATGGCGAGGGGGGGAGCTCGACAACAGGGCAGAGGAGCGGCGGCGAGCACAACAGCATGGCAAGGGGGAGCTCGGCGACAAGGCAGGGGAGCAACGGCGAGCACAGTAGCCCTCGTGATGGGAAGAGAGGAAGAAAAGAATGGAAGAAGAAAAAGTGGGAGGAGTGAGGGGGCGAGGTTGCGTGGGAAGGGGGAAAAGGTGGGGAGAGAGAGAGAGTCCCCTCCCCCTCCAGCCGCACGGGCCCACAGGGCCTCACAGAGGAAGTGATTTCTAGTTAGACCCACATGCCTAATACGGCTCATTCACTACAACAAAACTGGGCAACACTTACGGAAAGTCTGTTACGGTTTCGGTTTTCGTAAGTATATAGCTACTGTACTTACGGTTAGTATAACATTTATTAATATTTTAATATAATATCTCCAAGGCCGTAACTACACCGTAAGCATAGGTTGTGTGCTAAACGTAAAAAATAACAACCGTAAGTATAGACCCAAAAATTCTGGGCGGTCTTCACTCACACAATCCCGCCCTCTGAAACAAAACCCCAAAACCCTCGAGCCCCCGAACCCATCACTCACACACAATCCCGTCCCCATCTCCTCTCCTGCACTTTGTCGTCCCCATCTCCTCCCCCTGCACTTGCCATCCCCCATCGCTCTCTCTCTCTCTCTCTCTCTCTCTCTCTCTTCCCGAAGGCCGGCGACGCCTTCCTCTCCCTCCGGCGATGCACCAACGACGGACGAGGGCTCCGGCGACGCCTCATCTCCGGCGGCTGCCCCCACCCCCCCCCCCCCCCCCACGGTGAGTCCCTCTGGCTGCCGCTCCCTTCCCTCCGGCTACCGGCCTCCCTCCCCGGCCGCCTTCGATCCCTCCGGCGGCCCCCATCCCTTCCTCCCCCCCCCCTCTGGCAGCCCCACCCCTCCCTCCCCGGCTCCATTCCCTCCGTCGGCCCCTATCCCTCCGGTGAGTCCCTCCGACTGCCGACTCCCTTCCCTCCGGCGGCCCCCCTCCCTCCCCGGCCCCCTTCGATCCCTCCGGCGGCCCCCATCCCTCCCTCCCCCCCCCCCCCCAGACTCTCTTCTGTCGCTTACCAGACTTCTTCTTCTCTCCAATTTCACCTACTTTTTTGTCCTCTCTTTTTGTTAAGCTAGTCATCATTTTCCTCCGCCTTCACCTCAAATCCATATTCGTCGCCTCATCTGACCGCCCCACTCCCCTCCATCCTCCTTCCATCCTCTCCATGTACTGATATCCTCTCTACCTTTAACTGCCAGCCCCTCTTCCCCCACTGCTATTTCAGCACTCCTCCTATGACCCCTCTTCACCACCCGTCTCACCCCCATTTTTCTTCCCCTCCGCCCTCCCTCTCCTACTCTTTGTGCCGCCCCTCTTCTCCACTCGGCTACTTTCCTAGCTCCCCCTCCCCCTTTGCCCTTGCTGTCCTCCCGACCCCCTTGCCTCTTCCCGATCTTCCATCCGTCTTCATGCCCTTCCCTCTCTTTGCCCCCCCCAGTTTGGGTTAGATTGCCTCTGACCCATAGAGCTATTTCATGCTTAGTAGTTGAGGCACTTCCCTATTTTACTCATTCTTTGGAATAGGCCCTCATCTCAAGTTCTTTTGAGTTTTGGCAAAGTATAAGTTCAGTTTTCTTTGTGTGATCCTACTTTTTGGTGTGACTTTCTGTTCTTTTATCTCATAAATTTGGCAGCCTTTGTTACCACTTTATGAGCACCCATTGATTCTGTATATGAGCACCCATTGATTCTGTGTATGCAATAGATCTTGGAAAAATGTGCTACTATCCATATGCTGAGAGGATTTCCTGCTTATGCTAAATCTTCAAAATTGTTTTGGAATCTTCTATTGCCATGACTGTTCCCAAATATTGTGTAGTTGTTGCAATGCATTCAGTTTTAAAATTAACGGAACAAAGAATTTCTTCCATTGTCTCCATAGTTCCATTCAGTAGCTTAATTTTTTCTATAAATCTTGCAGGGAATTGATTCATGTGTTGATACGTACTTTGGCCTTTGCACATATCCAGTTAGAGAGCAGCGGCATCAAATTGATTTTAAGGTGGAGTATCCTACAACATAAGTAGGTTTCAAAAACTCATAATGCAATACATGCATGACTTTTGATGTAATCTTCTATGATGAGGGTTTGGATTTCTCTGAATGAAAGAGATGCATAAACAACTAATAACTTCATCTAATATCACCTCCCTGCATAGTATCATATTTATTGCACCTCCACTCAAATGTCTGACATGTGTGCTGTGAAATAGAGGCTGGTTTGGTTTAGATATAGTCTACAATGCTTGTCAGTATTTCTGATCTTGGTAATCTCTTGCTGCCATTTTCTTGTTTTATCTTGCTACAAACTGCAACTAAGTATGTATGACTTATAAGAATGATCATTATATATGTAGAAATCTTTGGGGATTTAAAATCTATTTTTGTAATTTATTTTTGTCAATGAGTATATGATGAGATTTTTTTTTGTTAGAGTAAAGTAATCATTATGAAAATGGATTGGAGTTGGATGGACAAGCCAAAGCACTCAAAGGATATCTAGATGGAGTGGACTTGTTCATTGATTTTGCATGTGGGTATTCTGATATGTTGTCAACTATCAAGTGCCCTTGTGTTTATTGTGCATGTATGTGTAAATGGGACAAGAACGTAGTTAGGGAACATTTATACTTCAATGGAGTCATCAAAGACAAAAAGTTTTGGGAGTTTCATGGGCCTAATTCATCTTGCAGTAGGCCGACATCCCTAGATTCTGCCTGTGAAGATGTCTCAAAGGATGGTGGTATGCGTTCAATGTTGCGAGATGTATTTGGCTTGGAAAATAAAATATACATGGAAAACATCTCTGCCAATCAGAATAAAGGGGACAATGGTACATTTGAAAATCTGCAGGAAGATGTGAACAACCATTGTATCCAGGATGCAAGACTTTCAACAAACTATCATTTATAATCCGATTGTTCAACATAAAATGTATGGGTAAAATGAGTAACAAATCCTTCAACATGCTATTGAAGTTGTTGAAAGAAGCTCTTCCAGAATGTGAGGTATTGCCAAGTACATTTTATGAATTAAAAAATCATTAGTAAGTTGGGATACAGTTATCATAGAATTGATGCATGCCCAAATGATTGCATTTTATATTGGAAAGACTATGAGTCTCATGAGCAATGTCCCAAATGTGGAGAATCTAGATGGACTACAAGGGAAAAGAGTGGGTATAAAAAAAAAGATAGCCAAGAAGGTTCTTCGGCACTTTCCCTTAATTCCAAGGTTGAAAAGATTATATATGTGTAGCAAATTTTCAGCAAACATGAGATGGCATAGCGATGAGCGGCAAGAAGATGGTATATTGAGACATCCAGCTGATTCCCCTTGTTGGAAAGCTTTAGATGCCATAGATGAGTTGGTTTAGAATCTCGCAATGTACGTTTAGGTTTGGCAAGTGATGGTTTCAATCCTTTTGGAACAATGAGTACGAGTCATAGTACATGGCCTGTGGTATTGACACCATACAACCTACCTCCATGACAGTGTATGAAGCCACAAAATATTTTTGTATCTTAATCATTCCTAGCCCTAATGGACTTGGAAATGATATTGATGTGTATCTTCAACCACTAGTAGAGGAATTGCAAATACTATGGCATGGAGTTGAAACATGTGATGCTTCTAAAGGTGAAACCTTTTGTATGTGTGCTGCATTACTGTGGACCATTAATGATTTTCCTGCATATGCTTATCTGTCTGGTTGGAGCACCAAGGGTCGACTAGCTTGTCCTACATATAATGTAGAGACAAGTTCACAATGGTTGAAAGCAAGTGGGAAGTTCTGTTACACAAATCATCGTCGATGGCTGAAACATGATCACAAATTTCGTTCTTTAAAACGGCGGTTTGATGGAAAAGAAGAACTGAGAAGTAGACCAACTTCATTATCTGGGAGTGATATATTGGAGCAGTTACATGGACTGACCTTTAATTTTGGCAAGGTTTCTAAAACGAAAAAAAAGGTAAAGGGAAAACATAAGGAAGACACATCTATGAGTAATGTTGAAGGTTTACCAACTATTTATCATGGAAGAAAAAAGCATCTTTTTTGAATTGCCATATTGGAAGTTGTTACTTCTCCGACATAATCTTGATGTAATGCATATTGAAAAAAATATTGTGATAGTATTCTTGGTACTCTTTTGGACATTGATGGAAAAAGTAAGCATGGCTTGAAAGCTCGTAATGATCTACAACATTTGGTATAAGGACACTTCAGCCACAAACTTTGAGCTCGAATAGATTGTTGTTGCCGCCTGCCATGTTTACATTGAGCAACATTGAGAGACAAACCATTTGTAAAGTCTTTAAAAATGTGAAAGTTCCAGATGGTTATGCATCTAACATATCAAGGCATGTGAACCCAACGATCGCAAGAAGATTTGGGGTTTGAAGAGTCACGATTGTCATGTGCTCATCCAACAATTACTTCATGTGGCAATGAGGGGAGTGGCACAAAAGGAATTGAGGTCTGTAATTATTGATCTTTGCAATTTTTTTTCACAATTATGTTGAAAGACATCATCTTCAAATGATTTCTATACTCTACGGAAAGAAGTTGCAAACATTTTGTGTCGCTTGGAGATGATTTTCCTACCAAGTTTCTTTGATATCATGGTACATCTTCTCATCCACTTACCTGATGAAGCAAGAGTTGCTGGCCCTGTACATTATAGGTGGTTGTACCCCATTGAAAGGTATGTGTGTAGCCTAAATTTATCAAATATTTATTGCTATTAATAATCTGATTTCTGTCTAATATAATTTGTTAGGTTTCTGGTGAGACTTAAGTCCTATGTTCGAAATAGCGCATGCCCAGAAGGTTCAATGGCCGAAGGCTATATCGCGGAGGAGACACTTACATTTGCTGCTAGGTATTTAGATGATGATGTTCAGACATGGCTTAATCAACCCTTAAGAAATGAAGATGATGGTAACATTCCAATTGAAAAGGGATGGGAGATATTTTCTGAAGGAGGCCGACCTTTAGGCGCTGGCACCAATTGTTATCTAAGTGATGAAGAGTTGAACCAAGCTCATCAATATGTCTTGTTCATTATGAGGCAATTGCTCCTTTTATTGAGTAAGTAAGATGATCACTTGTATATTTATGTTTCCCTAATTGATAGTCTTTATATGTATATCTCATAACAAGTGTTTTATATAGTATGCACCTTGCTTTTATACGGAGTGGAAGACCACAATCAACAGAAATGGAGATCGAGAGGTGTCATACATTAGAATTTCGGCAATGGTTTAAATTTAAAGTGAGTGATGTAGACCATTCTCATTTTACTTATGGTTTTCACCCACGTGTATTCATTTCCTGTATGTTTTCAGCTTACATGTGATTGGTTCAGTAGAGCAGAATTTGAGAAATTTGTGCATGACTTGATCATAAGAAAAATAGAGGTGCAAGAGGTGGTGGTGGAAGTTTCTAAAAAGAAGCACAGAGGAGCAACAAACTAAGTTCTATGTATGGTTTAGATAATGGTAAAGAATTGTTGTCCAGATGAATGAACTTGGACAACCAGTTGGAGAGGGTGGCCATTCTTTGAAATTATTTTAGAACAATTGCCCATCTTGGTGATAAAATGTCAATTGATGCTCCAACTTGGAGGGCAATGTCTGCCACCCATAAGGATGATGTGTGGGAGTATGTCCAGGTGATTTCTAGAATACATAGTTACTTTTCTATGTTCAATCTATTAAAATTAATTATATGAGTATGTATTGTAGAGAAAATATGATATTCCAGCATATTTGAAAGAGTGGGTGATGAAGGACTTGGATCAAAAGTGGAGGTCTTAGAAATATGAATTGAGAAACAAATACTTCAACCCAACTTTGAAGCAAAATGAACAACAAATACCACCTGTCCAAGAGTTAATGCGGAACAATGGGCAAGAGTTGTTCAAACATGGTCTTCTAATAGTTGGAAGGCAAAATGCTTAAAATGTTTTTCTTATAGAAGGTTTTTTTTTTTTTTTTTTTTTTGCTGAAGACATGTTCATCATATTTTTTTGCTAAGAGTTATGTCTGTGCTTTATAGAGGTATAGTGACATAAACAAGAAAAGTAAAAGTCATCATAAGTATTTTCATTGTGCTGGGACAAAGAGCTTTGCAGACATCAATAAGGAGGAGGTAATCCCTATTTTTTTCCTAAGTTTTATGTCTGTGCTTTCTGTTCTCATTTTTTTCTAACACTTATTCATAGATTCTCATTTTTTTATGTTCTACAATTTGTCTTCTAGTATGTAAAAAACGGAGTGAAACTTGATCGCGGGGACCTGTTTATAAGGACCCGTGTGAAAAAAAGTGGGCAACCTGTTAATGAAGAGACTGCTGCCATGATTGTATGACATAGATTGTTGTTTTCCAATTTTATGTTATGTCCACTATGTGTTTATTTCATTAATACTATATATGTGTTTATTGTAGACAAAACTTCGGGAAGTAAAAATCACACAACCATCATCATCCTCAAGTTCATCAATTGCAAGTGCAGATGATATTTACTCGCAAGTATTTGGGAAAGAAAGGCCTGGCCGAGTACGTGGAGTGGGCACAGGTCCGACACCAACAAGTTTGTGGGGTACTTCAAGCCAATGCCAAGCCCAATTAAGAGCAGAAAATGCTCAACTCAATGCTATGGTAAAGAATTGGCGAGAGAGAGATTGGGTAAAGTTGAGTCTATCGTTGTTGAGGTAATTCTAAAATGTTTTCATTTCATCCATGTAAAATGTGATTAGCAAGTACTTTAGATGGATTTGCATAATACATTTCAAATTTCTCAAGAATGCCTTCTTGTCCCTGCTTACTTTTTGTCTTATTGATTATTAACTTGTTGGAAAATTGAATAATCTCTTCACTGCCTGACTTCTATTTTATGTTATCTACCTATATTACTCTTTCCTCCATTTAGATGACAGTAGGCAGTTGCCTAGAGTTTCTCCTGAAGTGGCTCGGGAGTGGGTGGTGGGTTAGATAGTCTGAGCATGTCTTTGGATCTTTATTGGTACTGTCCTCGGTGGCTAGGTAGTCTAAGCATGTCTTTCTGATAGGCAGGAAAGTTTCTAGGCTTCAGGGTGGTCCGACCAACTTGGGAAACTAAGTGGATGCCTGGTCAACAATGGTCTCATGTTATAATCAATGATTACAAAATTAGGAATAAGACCATAAGATATTTAAATAATAAGGTTCTGACTGGTTACAGTCCAGAAATCAGTGACAGTTTTGTTTTTCCTGATTAACTCTTGGATCAGGTGGTACATTACTTGATTACCTGATTATTCTGATGTTTATGAAGTCTTGTTTGTGAAATATTTTTTCTTACTAGTCTTCTTCTGTCTTGATAGTCAAAACAGGTAGAAAGTACTCCCAATATGGAAAGATGCGTGCATTCATCTGCAAGTGTAATAGAACCTAAAGGAAAAGAGGTAAATATGTTCATATCTCATTATGTTCTATATTCTCATTAGAAACTCAATTGTGTCTTGATGTGTGATCTATATAATGAATTGAATAACAGAGTTTGATGTTGGGCAAGAAAGTGAAGTTGTGTGACATGGCAGGACAGCCGGTAGCCAATGCCATAATCATGTCGTTAGATAAATCTAAGATGGTTATGGGTAAGAGTTGGGCGAGGAGTGTTATGAGGTAGCTATTTTGTTTGCTTACAAACCCAATGTACCTCTATTTGTCAAAGATAATGAACGAAAAACTGTCCAAGATGCTGTTGGAAGTCACATTGTGTGGTTCAGAGACTTTGTAAGTTTATGACACCTGAAGTTTTATTTTACAGAATTATTTTGGAAATATATGAACTTGTTTATATGTATACTAATTGAATGATTTTTATTTTGCAGGTTGAGTTAGATGAGACTTGAAGTTTTTATTGTGACAACAGAACAGCTCTCCTCCTTGAGAACTTTCTCCACTTTTACATTATGAAACAATTATGGTCATTGGATTTATGTTATGACCAAAACATTATGATTGTATTATCCTCAGGACAAACAATGGTGTATGTGATGTTTAAATTATGTTGTACATTTGTAATGTGATATAAATCAGTGCTATATGCACTAGTTTTGGCAGTGTAATTATGTGAATGTTTCTTTTAAACAGTATAAGTTGTGTAATGTAAATCTGCAATTGTGGGTTATGTGTGTGGATTGTGTATGTAATCTGCAGGTTGTGTGCTATGTGGTGGATTGTGTTGTAAATATGCAGGTTGTGTGCTATGTGTGTGGATGTATGTTAATATGTAGGCTATATTTTTAGTCAATTAGGATTATATATGTTTGTACTGGGAGTTTTCTTACGGTCAGAGGTGCGTAACTACAGATAATAGCTACGGTTTCTAACGTAGTGATTAATTTTCGTATGTCATCTTATATTTGGATATTTCTTACGGTCTTTCATATGTATACTTACGCTTTATAAAAGTAGGCCAAGTCTATATTATTACGGTTTATAAACGAATGTTTATTACGTATTCTTAACCGTAAGTAAGGCTATAGCCACGCTTGCTGTACTTACGAAAACGAACTGTAGGAAGTTCCGTAAGTATAGGTCTGTTCTTACGGTTTAACACTTACACTTAGCTTTTTCGACGTAAATGTTGCCCAGTTTTGTTGTAGTGATTCTGGCCTTCTATCTGCTTATGCATCCTCCACGTGTCCCCAGACACTTCGTGGGCCTTCGAGCAGACACCTGCCCAAGCATATGAGTGCAGACCTTGCCAACTGTCTCCTTACTGCTAAACTCCTCTCACCGAGCACCCGCTGAATACGTTCACGGGTACGGTAATCGCTCTCATCATGTAGTATATCCGCACCCTCCAGAGGTGCGTAACTCCTCGTAACAGAAGCTTGACGAGGTCACTTCCCACAATCTAGGCGGTTTTCATGCATGATCTCTCAAACGCCTCTCTGTTCGAGCTTTAATTGTTGCTCTTAATGGACCATTACAGCTTGCTAGAAGATGAACTGCTAGAGCACTGGTTATACAATAGGATCTAAACCTCCAACACAAGGTATGCAAACTTTGCTACTCAAAATCTGTCAAGACATTTCTGTCAAGCAAACACTGACTTAGGCATCAGAGGGTTCTCCTCCAATTCTTCAAATCGGGGTCCTTTGACGTCCTCTTTCATTCTTGCAAGTCCTCCACGTCCACTGGCCAAACTTCTTCTCGTCTTTCAAATTGTAGATAGGAGTAGTCGCTCTCGATCGACCATCTTCTGATCGCTACAAGCGTCATAATCATCGTTGTTCTTAGTATTTGTGACGGCTTTTAGCCGTCACAAATACTTCGATTTCTACTAGTGTACATTAAATCCAATCTGATCCATATTATATTTAGATCACATGAGATCATCAGAACAAGCTTTACTTGGAGGACATTCGCTATCCAATACCTGATTCATGGGATCCCAGGTAAGTAGGTCGGGGTTTCCCTCCATTTATATCATTTGATTACTCTTAAAGCTATGGATTAGAGCAGAATATATGCTAACAGGATGCAAATTTGGCTATGTTGCCATCTCATCTACTTGAATCCTACGGAACTCTTTTCTGACCAAATCCTCCCTCTATCTCATTTAACAACACCGAAAGAGTCGCATTTACAAGACAGCCAACTGCATAACAAGCATGAGTCAGTTTGTTTGATGCAATGGTAGAGGAAGAAATTTTCTTTTCTTTTCTTTTCTTTTCTTTTTTTTTTTTGGGGGGGGGGGGGGGGGGGGTCGTTAATAAAGTCTTGTAAGAAGCTTGGAAACATTTTCCATGGCACCGCCAACGACCCCTTGTCTCCACCAGTTTTTCAACTCGTGTGATTGATTTAAATTGGAATAAAAAACTATGAAACAAATTAACTAGTTTTTTAAGTTTAATGTATTTTCTTAAACAAATAATAAATATACCTTCCCTCCAAATTTTATCATCTCTATACAAAGTATCACAAAAAATGTGCAAATCACATCATATTTACTCCATTTATAAGTGCAGAGCAAATATTGCTCCAATGCACACTTTTCCCCACCACTTTCCCCTCCTTGTAGTTTCGAGACTCTCTCCAAATGGAATCGATGGAGACGGAATTGGGCAGGGGCCATGCGGACCCACGTCCAACCTCGGATCTTGATCCGAACCAGAGATTATCCACGTGAGAGCACAGGGTCCGGAGCTCGGACAAAAAGTGGGGATAGGTGAGGGACTCCGAGCCGGCAATATCTCGCGAGAAATAGAAAGACGCCGGGGGCGGGAGAGGGAGAGTAACCGACCACACTGAAAAAACGTGAGCATGGCGTTGACCGTCGGCCCAAAAGATAACGAGGCGAGGTCGCGTCTTTTGACCTTCATCACGGCGGTCAAAACGCTGCAGAAAACATTGACTTCCTCGAATGGGTAAAGAAAAATAGTGCAAGAACACATCAGTTTATGGGCACCCTAAAACTAACATCTCTACCTGGCAGTACTGCCGCCTCATCGACCCTCTTGTGCGCATCAGTATTTTTGGGAAGAGAAGAACAGCATCGACTCCCCCGGCCCCTTTCCACCAGCACTGTGCATGGGAATTAAGAGAAAATACCGGTGCCGATTAAGTAAGCACATTTTATAAAAATGTGTCATCTCAACTTTAAATTGGAGTTGACAAAATAGAGATGAGGTATATTAAATATCGTCCATCTATTAAGTGACACACTCTGTAAAAATGTGTATATTAATGCAAATTTTTTGAGATGCATGCACTAAATTTTGATGTGTGTGGCACTATCACGTACGTTATAAGGGTGAATGTTTAGAATGTCTACAATTAAACATTGTTACTAAACCGTTATGTTCTCTTTTTTGGTAAAAGATCAAGTCCAAAAATATTTAGTGGACTCTTAATAATAACTATGGTTCATAAAAATATATATTTTAGATTTAAAAATTAAGAGCGTCATATCCATGGCGCTATCCATCACCGCCGATCGTCTGATGTACGAGTATTTTCAGACGTGACCGTACAAGAAAGTCTTACCTAAAAGTAAACGTAAGCGCGAACTGTTGCTTTCGCTCCACCTCCTCGCCCAGCAGTGCTGCCTGCCTCTAGTCTCGGGGGTCAGAGAGAAAAAAAAAATTTGCACAGCAGCTATATGTACATGCCCTTCTATTTCGAGTCCACACCCTTTGTTTAGAACAGGTTCTATCAATCCATGGAGGTGAATATGTAGGTTGGCCTCTAAGGTTTTTCTTTTTCATAAAAGCTATTTTATAAGTAAATTAACAAATATACTATCATTATTAAAATATATATTATCAACATTCCCATTTTATAAATAAAATAACAAATATACTATCATTATTGAAATATTATAAGAAATACCATTGGTAAATGCAAAATGTAATGAATATAGAGTTACTCTCCATCTCTTAAACCATAGATTAGACTAACCAATGAAAGAGAGATTTTTTTTCCGATCTTTGGGTATAATAGTTCCAAATGTTATTTCGAGAATATTACTCAATGGGGGTAATTATTAGCTCCGGTGCTCGAGGAGGGAACTTAATCTCATGAGAAATAGTTGCCGGCCGCATTTATACAAGTGTATTGCACTTGTGAAGGGTTCTTATGGAACGGTTAAAAGTTATATAATGTATACCCTCGCTCATGGCTCTTAAATATAATAAATGTAATAAGTATTTCTCTTCTCTCATTTGGGATAATTTTTTTCCTCTATAAGAAACATGGTCAGGTAAAAACTCCAGTTCTTTAATTACTTAACTTTGCTCTCACCTTTCATTCAGACATTTCGGTCGATCCCAATCTTGCATTGGCTTGTTGATCTATGTTTTGTGTCTTCTTTCTAGCATTCCTTCCTCCTCGCCACCCTTAGGTTGCCCATCTAAAGTTAATACATATTAACTTGCTATCCATGTTTCTCCCCTTTCCCTTCGTATTAATAATTGATGGATTATTTCTTATTTGAAATCGATAGTTGGTATCTTGGACAAATCCAATGTGCTTATACAAAAATCATATGTTCCCCAGCCTATCACTATGGGAAGCTTGATGATCTAGCAAGGCACTCCTCCAGGCTCCCACTCTTCTTTTTTTCTTTTTTTTAATTTTCCTTTCCTTTAAGCTAACGTTGCTTTTACTTAAGTAAAGCAAAGTTACAATAGAGGAATATATAAGTAAAACTAGAGGGCAGCTGAACGAGGTGTATAAGAAGCAAACAGTTAGTGAAGTGATGTTGATAATACTTATTTAAAATATTTAAAATCTAATTCATCATCTCATCTCTAAATTAAATTTAAAAAGTACTTAAATATATTAAGACTTGCAAGATAACTAACTTAAGTAACATTCAAAGAGAATAGGATATAGCTAGTGATTAGAGGCGGAATTTGGTTGTGGCGAGGGTCAAAAGCTGATGATTCATAGCCCACAAATGATCGACACGATCGGCAGCCAGCGACCTAGTGGCATTTGCGGCAAGCAATTGGCGGCAAGCAGTTGGCAATCTGTGTTCGGCGGTTGACGGTTGACGCCGATGGTTGGCAATCAATGATAAGCATTCGGTGTTCGGTGACGGACATCTGACATTCGACAACAGTGGTCTGCAACCGACGGCAATGACGTCGGTGATTGGTTATGACCAATGAGCAACAAGGGTCGGTCGATCGACCGTTGATCAGTAAAAGTTGCCACAACATCACACTTTTGAAGAAAAAAATTGGCATATCTTCCCTTTTTCTTAAGAGAAAAATTTAAAAATAGAAGTTCATTTTGACATAAGCTTAGACATTTTGCCAAAATATGAATGGTCACATGTTTGACCACTTCATATAATAGACATCAATTAGGAGTTATCAAATGCCACCTAAGAAAGCCCCCAAGGATAAGGTTGTAATGGGATTAAAAAAAAAAAACATGCCCATCACCTAGAAGGAAACAGACACGAGATCGGAAGAAAGTTAGGGATGCTTGAAGCCAAATGCAGCTAAGAAGGCAAGAGCCTATTCAAAGTTTGAATTTGTCATGTCGAGTGATTTGACTATGTCGAATTTCTCTTGACATGATACAGATCGAATCGTATCATACTGACACTATTCGATATAAATGATATAATAATAAATAATAATTAAAAATAAAAAAGAGAGAATCAAATTGACCGAGACTTAGGCTAGTTTGATTCATGATGGGTAGTTTAACCATGGGTTCCTTAACCAAAAATTTAGTCATTTTTACTTTGACAACTTACCCCACTAACTAGGGGTAACCTGGGTAGACTTATCCCCTTCTATTTTTTTAGTCAACTTAAAACTTTGACTCAAGTTATCTTTTTTTTAATTAAAAAATAAAATAATATTTACATATACATAGTTAAAATAATATTTATAATTTAATAAATATTTTTATAAATTTTTGAAGAAAAAAAAATTACCCCCATAGATAACGCTGGGGCAACGTTACCTGTAAAAAACAGGTTACCCATGGGCAAGATAAACCCCCTCCCCAAACCGTGGGAGGGGGTTTACCCATGGGTAACTCCAAGTTACCCATGGGTACCCCCTCCCCAAACCGGCCGGTGGCCGTGCGGCCAGGGCAAATCTTGGTTCAAATGGAAACTTAATGTGACAGAACATGCTGGCAATCTACATAAGATAACTTGGAAAATGCACACAATCGAGTGATGTGCGGACGTGCTCCAGATCGAACCTGAGCAATAATGAGGCTTCCCCTATTCCATCAAGCTGCCTCTATAGTTCTTTTCTTTCTGCCATGCTTGGGTTAAGACATCCTCCAGAATATATGGACATGCGTACATCATTCGGCCCAGAGAGTAACACAACCCTTTAATTCCGACAGAGATCTCTAAACCCTTTTGCAGCTGGATTTCTCCGGTTTCTTCTCCAATAGCCAACAGCATTAGTCCTACCTCGTGTTTTCTGTTTCTTATATTTTGAAGAGATCATATATATATCATTGGTCCTATACTTTCTCTTGGACCCACGGTATCTTACCATTGAACAGGAGCAACCGAAGTCCGTCACCTTTTTGCAGGCTATACGTTATTGGTCTCATGGAAGTACATGGCGGTCGGTGGAGACATCGGAAAAGGAAGGGGGCTACATACTCTGAAGATAACACGTACGGATAGCTGCGCGCTCTACGGACTAGCAGCATCGACTGCATTGGACAACAGTACATGTATGCTACGGGTTTTGCCTAGCTACGCTGCATGCAAGGTCAATGAGCTTGCTTGTGCTGTTCTTTTTTCTTCCCTTCTTCCGTGCGCTTTGTCTTTGAGACGCCGGTTCAACTGATTTGCTGTGAAGGCCCGAGATTACGTTCATATGAAAGATGGAGAATGGGATGCGCATGCATGCATCTGGCCATGGCAGGAGGGGTAGACGCCTCGGTTTGTCTAAGTCGGCCTAACCTCCGGTGAGAACTCTCTCGACAAGGACACAAGGTACGTACGTGAAGAAGGAAGGGATCGAGAGGAAGAAGAGATGGAGACATGATCAGTTATAGAATGAAGAAACTGGGACGTTGGTTTCTCATTTAGCCTCCAAAATGGCAACGCTCTAGTTTGATTGATGGTTAAACTACCCATGGGCATGGGTAGTTTAACTATGGGTTGCTTAACCAAAAACTTACCCAATTTTGTTTTGACAATTTACCCCTCTAACTGGGGTAACTTGGGTAGATTATCCACTTTTTATTTTTTTTAGTCAACTTAACACTTTGACTCTAATTATCTTTCTTTTGTAATTAAAAATAAAATAATATTTACATATATATATTTAAAATAATATTTACAATTAATAAATATTTTTATAAAATTTTTGAAAAAAAAATATCCATGAGGATAACGCTGCCCTGCTTTTGCAGGTTACCCATGAGTAACCATAAAAAGTTGTCCCTCTTCTCCCAACCGTGGGAGGGGGTTACCCATGGGTAACTTGGAGTTCCCCGTGGGTAACCCCCCTCCCAAACTGGCCCATCAGTCAGATCACTGCAGCGTCAATGGCTGCTAGCCACAGACGACTTCGTTGCATGCCAACACGACATGCTGTCCCCAAAACCGAGTTTGATCAAGTTATACGTGGGATATGATCTGTGTGAAACTCTTGAAGACAAGGACGATCACTGGTTGCAGTTGAATTCCCAATGCCCATATCGCCCTTTTCTTGATTCTGATAACTTGCAAATTAAGCTCATGAAATCTTCTATGCTGATGCCTCCATCGGATATATCCCGATGCCAACAGATGCAAAAATACATGTTTTGCCCCTGTTGTAGATATCCTCAAACATATGGGACGACAGAGACTAAGGGCTCAGATATAGCAGAGCATTAATTTTACACAAATCTTAAGTTTCTAGGGAATGCTTACTTCTCCTTCCAAAATGGATCGGCTTTTCTGGGCGGTGCATGGGTCCCATCTCCAACCACTTTTAATCCCCACACTATTTTCTCATAAAACCTTTTTTACCATTTATTTTGTTATTTATCATATTGTTTTGACTATTTGTCTAATTACTTAATTATATATCACAAATGGGACAAATAACCAAGTAAATAGGACAAGTAAGATTTATGGGGAAATGATGTGAGAATAAAAGTACCAAGGGGAGGGGTCCGTCCACCTCTTGCATCCACTAAATCCCATTCTGACCAGATTTTAAAACTATCCACCCCGAACGGCCGGTGGTCATTATTTCTCTAATTCTAACTTTTAGAAGTGAAGTTACATGCTCAGAGAAATGTTTAATTTCGATTATAATGTTCTATATCTAAATTTGATGATCATATATAGACAACTACGTACTAGTAGTAATTGATTAGTCGAAAATGGTACGGTTGAGATACAGCATATTGTCTTTGTGCCTCACATATATATGTTAGTTGACTATTTGTTCTCGAAGTATATATATGTAAGTATTGAACTTGAGCTTTCCTTTAAGGATCAAGCTATTTTGTGTGGCTTAATACCCTGAAATTTAATTTATTAGAGACAATAACGGCGCCGTATGCTATTTTACAGTACTTTATGTCAATGTAAATCCAAATTATTCTCAAATTTTCATTTCAAATTAAAGGCGGGATCCTTCGCTTTTTCCTCTCCTTACCGGAGAAAAAGAGGCCGCGGGAAGCGTCATTATGATCATGAAAACGTGATAACATATGTGGCATATGTATATATAATGGCGTCATGAGTACGATTTTATAACACGCCATGCATAAGATGTGTTCATATGTTGTGTCCAACTCACAACTGCATAGCTTATTAATCTCACAAGTCTACTACAGACGCTATTTGTAACATGCCAAATGCCATATATAGAGATGTAAACTTTCATCATTGATTATCTCACTGAATTAAAAATACATGCACATTAAAGACCCTACTAAATTAGAATATCTTGCATTTGCCACTTTATATGTACAAAATCCTATTGTTTCGCCATCACAATTATCAGATGTCACCTTCAAGCCGTGGTTGTTCTGTTGAATGTGTTGAAGAGCTGCACTTACGTACGAATTGTTCCTAATCCAAAGACACGCCAAACGTTCTGAGACTATATTCTCATCACAAAGGTTGATCGATGTTAATCTTCCTATCAACAGGGATTGGTACGTCCATTCATCTCATGTCGTCAGTCGTCACTCCTGTCCTGCATGTTGTCCTGGACGCAAAATTAAGAAGCTTTACTCGGTGTACTTGAA